>PVJI01011209.1:0-57065 GCA_004026765.1 Micronycteris hirsuta
GTGTGGGGGAGACTCCCCGTTAGGGGGTGGTTCCTGGATCAGGGGCACACACAAATGGCTTGTCTGGCTCTACATTCCTGGGAGAGTTGGGGTTCCCAACTTCCTTTGTGTGAGGTGAAAGAATAGAGCTGATTTACAGGGTAAATAAAATATCAGAGGAAGTAGAGGTTAGCTGTTACTTATGACTAAGAGAGATTTATGAGATTACATAGTAATTGAACTTTAAGCTGTAGTCATTATAGTCTACATAGCTCCATACTTCATTAGAGAAAAAAATGTGGAGAATGGAGAACACTAAGTTCTTCTGTTAAAAAAATTATTTCTGGTCTTGGTGCAGATGTGACCCAAGAGCACTCTACATTTTTTATAGCATCTTTCCCCAGCACGTTTCACTAGAGACTGTAAATCCTATTCTAACAGAATGGAGTGGAAAATCCTCTATTTTATGTTTGGAGAAACTGAGGCTTAGAGGCAGTCAGGACTTTATGATGCACACACACCCACATGCCAGAGAGAGAGAGAGAGAGTGAAGGAAGGAAAGGAGGAAAGAAAGAAAGAACAAAAAAAAAGAAAGAAAGGAAGGAAGAAAAAGAGAAAATGGCTGAGGCAAGAGCACCTAGACATTTTATTTTATTTCTAGCTTGTTTTTATCTCTCTCAAAAAAAGTCAGTGATAACAGAGGAGAGAAAAGAAGCCCTTACTAAATTCATTGATATGCCAGGCAGCACTCCATGTTCAATTCCATTTCAAAAGCTTTTGTTCCCTGCAGCACTGATGGATTCCACAAGTCTTGGAGCCGGTGAAGGGATGGAAGGGTGTTTGTGGTATGACAAGCTGTTTTGCCTGTGCTTTTTGAAAGCTGAAATTACTGGAGCAAAAGCTGTAAAGGCATAATGTTGTACTTGTTACATGAGGGGAAGGATTTGTGTAAATCCAGTGGTATGTGCTTTAAGACGTAGGCAACATTAGAGGCAGTCTGGCCACCATGCCAACATCTTAGATGCTAAACCCTTGCTGCTCAAAGTATGGTTCCTGGGCCAGCAGCCGCAGCAGCGGCATCACCTGGGTGCTCGTTAGAAATGCCTGTTTCAGACATAGAGTCAGAATATGCCGTTTAACAAGATCCTAGGGATTTGCATGCACATTAACATTTGAGGAGCATGTGCTAATTGACATGAAGGAAGGGACCAGACCTGGGGCAGGACAGGAGGAGCTGCAGTGCTGAGCCAGTGATACGAACCTGGATTTGGGAGGTGTGGTGAAGAGAACTGACGCTAAGGAGGATGATCAAGGCGAGTGCTTATGAGTGTTCATAGAATCAAGACAGAGAAAGGGAAAGTAAGACGAATCAGCCAGCGAGGCACCGGGACGTGGAGATGGACAAGTTTGAAAGCACTTTCAAGGGGCAAGCTAGCACGCAGTGGAGGTGGGGGAAGAGGCGAGGGCCTGGGCAGGCAGAGGGGAAGTGCAGCTTGTAGAAGACAACAAAGGGAAGTGCATAATTGTGTTGTCTGAAAGGAAACCAGTCTTGGGCACTAGGAAAGCTGAAGAGGGTGCCGGAGTGGTGCGTGGCTGAGACTCCTCTCGGGAGGGGCTCGTTGGGGAGGCCCGTAGACCGACACAGTGGAACCGGCAGCACGTGTCCTCCTCAGGGTGGTCCCCACTGTTTCTAGAAGGAATTTTTCTTTAGGCAGGTGGATCCTTGGTTTGGTTCCCAACACTGACATTTTTAAGTCACATCAAGTTCTTTATTTCTATTCATTTAACCCAGAAATGAAGTTAATAGTAATTTCCTTGGAAATACTACTATGAGGTCTGAAGAGAATTGACCTTCTAAATGACCTTTTAATTGGCAAATACATGAATGCATAGGAAGTTATAAAAAAGTATAGCATTATAGGCCAAATTATAGTCTAGCTTCTGACGTTATGCCTACTAAAACTATTAGGATACAAATGTTAATATATAAGAACAATTTTGTCTCAGAAGTAATTAAGAAATTCCATCTCAAATTTACTTAGCACCCACCTCTATACCCAATGGAAAGAATTAGCCATGTTTGAAATGAGTAGCTGAACATTTAATCTTAACCCTGCATCTGGCACTTCATTTCATATGATTGCATTCATTTTCGGAGAGAGGAATGCATGCACTGAGCCTGATCTTATTTTACACACTATTTTGTAAGCTTTCTTTATCTGGAAATAAAAGAGCAATTTAGTCCTTGGGTAGCGTAAGTGATAAACCAGACTGAGGCACCATGCCCGTCTTCGCAGGACAAAGAAAAACAAAGTTTCTTTGGAGGTCGGATTCTTTTAATGAGGTAAGTACAGGACCACGTTTCTATTTGTAGCTAGGTTGTTTAAGAGAAGAAAAGCCTTTGAATTCTGCAGATGAGCCCCACGGTGGAGAGCACAGAAACGGCATTGTCCTCTGTGCACCCTGGGCTCCAATTAGCAATATTTTTGGATGAAGAAGGGCTCAACTTTTTGTGAGCGTGCCCGTGATGAATGCTATAACACAGACCTATGAGGGGTTTGGGTGGTGCTCTACTTCATTCGCTAACAGGAACTTTCAGGTGAGGCAGAGTGAGGAAGGAGCAGAAAGTTCCTATTAGGATGAAGTCCTTTAGTCTTAAACAATCCTTTCTGGATTCACCACTGATTTTTTTTTTTTTTGTATAGCACATAATAAATTTATAGAACTTAGTATTCGAGAATGGTAGTAGATATAGGTGTTTTGAGAAAATGGCATATTTTTTGAATGTCAGAGACACATAACTACTAATAAAGTTGGCATATTTCAGATATTCAAAATGAAAATTAGGGAGACCAACACGGTGTTCCATAATGATGAAGTCCTGGAACAGATGCAGTAGCTGACTCTGTATCCCTTAGATGGAGATATCACCACTGACTTCTGATATGAGAAGTGTCAACCAGGTCCTCGCTCTTCAGTGGTTGAGTTAGTTTAGTGGTAGAGTTAGTGGTAGAGTTAAGACTTAGAGTAACTACATCTTAAAAGCCATGTAACTTTTCTGAGATCAAACAACCTGTTAGTGGCAGAGCTAGAACTCACATCCTGATTTGTTTGGAACCAGAGCCCATGCTGCAAATCCCTGTGCTCGTCTGTGTACCAGAGAACAAGTGCTTGGAGTTCATATACAATAAGAATGATTACACTTTCCAGTCTAGTCAGATCTTTCCCCATTGTCCGCCATCTACACATTAAAGTGTTTCTTGTCAGGTAGTGGGGTTCCCAGAACGACAGCTCTGCCTATGTTCCCCTGTGGTCTCTAAATTCTCTTTCCCATGTACTCTAGTAAAGCAAACCTCTCCTGGGTCCCTTAAGTTTTTCTTCTTTCCTTTTTTCTACTCTTGCCTCCCTTCATTTTCCCACATCAGACTAGACACTATACAGGAGAATGGATGTGAAAGTATTTTGAAAATTTATATGGAAATCAAACATGAAGTATTATGATTATGTCTGAAACAGCTTTCTACATCTGCTCAAGGAAACTATCCCTCTTTTTCCAATAAAGACTCAGCAAAATTCTTTCTGGAAATTTCAGAAGGCAGCAGGGCCATGAGTGAGACACAGGAGCTGCCAAGTCAGTGGATTGTGTCAAACCAGGTTGTATGTGTAAGTGTGCCTGAAACTGAATAAAGGCCAGTTTCCAGGTAAAGGTCACAACATTTTTTTGAAGGAGAGTAAGTATTGTATTGCCTGAGAGCCGTTTCATGACCAAGAAGTTCAATAGACTTCTTTTGCCAAGAAAAATGAATAGGCTAAGCATGATACCATGTAGACTGGCTAAAATTAGGTGAATGAGAAAATAAAAAAGTGACACAAAAAAAGGGAAAAAGGGTCAAGAACCTTGTTTTAGGAAGAAGCAATACACAGTTTTTAAAGAAAAATTGATTGCTAAAACCAAGGCTTTCTTTTAGTTTGCATACCTGATACTACAACCAGTTCGGGAATAACACGGAGTTATAAATCAGTGAAGATTAGCTAACTGCTTCCAGTGAGTGGCTGTGAAATCTAAAATTGGACGCAATTATTGATTTATCTTTTTTAAATTTCATGCCCACACGGGCGCTTTGTGAGTCATGCCAAGTGAATCACCATCTACATGTTCTCAGGTTTCTACCACTGCCCCTCGTCATAACCCTGCTATTATTTATGGGGCTTAAAATTTGGTACTGGTCATATTATGATTTATAGACCATGCAGCAGAAAAGTATTTAATGGCTGTTCATAGTACCAGTGTCTCCTCCAGAAGGTTCTTTCTCTCTTTGCTTCAGAAATGCTCTGTAGTCCTCTGTTCTACCCTGCATTTCCAGGCAGAGACCAAGGTGTTGGCCAGGGAAATGTTCCAAATGGCTATGAGGACACAACTAAGAAATTCATTTTTTAATTTTTTTTATTGTTATTCTATTACAGTTGTCCCAATTTTTCCCCTTTTGCCCTCCTCTTCTGCCCAGCATACTGGCTTTAAAAGTAGTTTATAGATTTCTCTCAAATATACATACAGATTATTGAGAATGAAGAAATGAAACGTACTGTTTTGTACATGTCGGTCTTGCTTCTGGATAAAATCTGAAGCTTGTGTTACCGCCTCTCTTATTTGTTCGTCTCCTGTTTCTGCGTCCTTTCCTGCTTCTCGATGCCGCAGCTTCCCGGCCCTGGTGCTGGAGGAGAGGAGCCTCGCACAGGCGCATACGCGGCCTTCGCCGGCTGCGATGGAATGGCTCGGCCAATTCTATCAACCCCTCAGTTTAATGTACACAGACTATGTTGAATAATGTAATGTGTTACCTCTTTAAGGGTATTCAAAATTTTAAATAGAAAGCCTGAAACAATAAAAGCTTATACAAAGGAATGAATCCAAACATGATCAATACTAGAAGTGTTTTTGCTTAAATGAATTGTGAATGAAATTTTTACTCCACAATTCGTTTTTGGATGGGGAATACCCACAGAGACTCTGAGGAAAGAGATGTTGAAAAACAATTATGTTTTAGGTGCACTAATGTTCTGGAAAAATATTTTTTGAGAAGAGGTACGGATCCTGAGATGACTACCTGCACAGAACTTGGGGGAAGTATGTAACTGTCTTAGCCCAGATTTCCCAGAAACCAGAGTATCTGAGACGAAACTGCTAATGCTTTTTGGGGGAGGGAGGTAACATACCAAGGCAGCAAGAGTGAGGGGGCAGGGGGAGTGAGGCAGGGGAGGAGGTGGAGTGTTACTGAGCTCCATGAGAAACATAGCGTGGTAATGTGTGTCTCTGAAGGGGACCGATGGAACCAGTACAGCTCAAGACAGTCTTAGTGGAAGGGAGGCTGTGGTATTTATCTCTTGAGCCTTTCTCTCTCCTTCTCTCACTGGGTTAAATCTCTTGCAGGAACCATTAACTCCCTTGCATTTCTCGTTTGTGCGAACAGGGAGGCTGAGGTATGGTTAGGCTCCCACCTCAGTGAGGGGCTGATGCCATCTGGCAAGCGGAGAGAGAAAGGGCATTCATGTATCTCCCCACAAATCTGATGGTCCTGTTGCTGATCCCAGGTCGAAGCTAAATTCTTACAGCCACAGATACAAGGGTGGTGCTGATGAGGAGAAAATAACAAAACCACAGAAACAGTCCCAAACAAGATGAAAATTACCAAAACATGTAATTTGAATAGTCATGCAGAGCATTTGTAGGATAGGCAGGCTGGTGCTGGACACCCAGAAGAGAGGAGAGGAGAAGTTTAGGAACACGAAGACGCTGCTTCCTTGTGGTTCCAGTAGTGACAACGCCACACGTTGTGACGAGATTTTAAGGCCCTTGAAGACAGGCTTTTATATCCTGTTCAGTTCTGTCCCTCTTGCCATGGCCTCGGTGTGCTGTCGGTGTTCTAACAAGCATTTATTGAATTCAGGGTCAAATGCTTTGAGTTGAACCAAGCTCATCTCTTTGTTTACAAATAAGTTTTGTGTTGGACAATGTGGGTAGTGCTTTTGTGTGGGAGCAGGTGCAGGGCTGTGTAGGGATGTGACCTTCCTCAGGGCAAGAGGAAGGCTCTGTAATACTCTGGAGATCACACAGCATAGGAGAGTCAAACAAGTTTAGGTTGAACCCTGGCTCTGTTATTCACTTGTAATGTGACAGTGGTCAAACTAATTAGTATCTCAAAGCCTCACTTTTCTTCATCCATAAAAATGTGTATAATAATATTACTTTTCTGGGGATTGATTGTTGGTATAGGCTAAGGCATATATATTAAATGGGCAGTTACTGTTAGCGATTATTGCCATTGCTATTATATGTTCTTTGTGTTGAAGATACTTATAAAAAGAAGATTAAACTTGATAAGATAAAGACTTTTTTACAAACGTATCTTATGTCAATATTTACAGACCTCTTTGTAGGAAAGTGAAATGGTAAGAAGCATTTGGTTGGTAAGTCCTACACAGTTATTTTTAAAGCTGTTCCAAGCTTTAGTGCTATGCAAAGTAAGAAATTCTAATGGGTCAGGCAGTTTCTCTTTAGAGGATGACTATGTTGTATATGTGGCTTCGTCAAGTTCAATTGAAAAGAGACTTAGTGGCTCTAGTGTCTCATGCTGTGAATAAGCACATGATTTGAATGGAAACTTCCTGTTATTACCGTCCTCCAGGAACACACAGAAAAATGTTGTCCATACATAATTACTACCTAATCGTGTCCTGGCTGGATTTTGTAATCGTCTATTTGATATATAGATGGTAACATTTACTTTCTTATTAGCAGCAGTCTTAGCTGTAATTTAGCAAGTAAAAATGTCACACAAGAATCATTTCAAATCAAAGGAGACGTGTGAGCCTCTCTACACAGTTGTTCGGACATTGTTGAAAACCCAGAGCCAACCAACATCTATGTGAAGCCGAAAAGTAAGCAGATTAATAATTTGCTTTGCTGTCCACAGTTTACTCTTGAAGAAAAGTATTTATTTTCACTTAAGATTTGAGCCTTTATCAGAAATATAACCATGAAGAAAAACTTGGCTCTAGCTTCTTACTGCAAAGTAGCAATCTCCTGAAAGTACAAGTCTGACGGGAGGGAAAACAAAGAACAAAATGAAACATTACAAAACATGCCCCTGAAATGAAACAACGGCACCAAAATTTAAATTTATTAGGGAATTTATAATCAAGGCATAAGCTCTTACTTAAATCAATGAACACTTTGTTTTGGAAATAAAATTGTAAATAGAATCAGAGTTCATGAATATGTCCATGAAGTGGTGGGTGCAGACACCGTCTCCAGCACTCGCTAGCTATCTGAACCGCGGCTAGTTAATGCGCTTTTTGAATTAAAATAATGGTAGTAAAAATGCAAACTCTAATAACCACTTTACGTGCTGTTGTGGGGTTTATGAATTAATGAACAACGTACAGTGTGAAGCATCTGTCAGACAATAGGAATGTAATAAATACAAGCTATTATGTTCTCACCTGCAGTGAATATTGTTATCATACAAACCACCTCATCGACGAGAAGACCCTGCCATTATTGTGTTTATTCACTGGGACAGACTGCACATATTTTATCAGACATAGTGTTCACTATTAATTGCATTTTGATTGAGGGGAGCAGAAAGATCTAGATAATTCCTCATCTTGACACTCTCATCTATTATCCTAAATACTGCCTCGGGACTTGTTTCTGATGTAAATTTCAAGGAAAACGGTAGCATCAAGAAAAATCTTGTTCAGTCTATTAAACCTAGTATAGAGCCAGAGATATGAATGTAAAAAGATTATACAACTGGGATTTTCTTTTATATTGATTAGGAATTGGTAATTTTCAGTGAGGTGAAGGGAAAGTGGTATAGTTTGAGGCCTCAACTTGGGGGCTTTAGTAGGAGAGGAAAGCTCTCAGCTCCATAATGTCACTGATGTTCTGGAATTAAGAAATAAAGAAGTTATGGGATCTGGAAGACATAGCAAAGATTGCATTATAATGGCCTGATAAATAACTGTGAAAGTTTATTAGCCCATTGATTTAAAAAATTACATCCTTCTACCTTGTGTGTTACCCTCACGATAAAAATGAACAAAATAAGCAACTATTTTTATTCCTTTGAATAAATTGTTTCTCACCTTGGATGAAAATGTGAATGCTTATTTCTATTGCTGTCTTCAAATGTTATTTTATGTTTTCCAGCCTTCTGGACTTCTAACTGCCACAAATTTTTATCCGACTGCAACTTCATGATGTAAAAAATACCAAAACAAACACATCAAAAAAACCCCAACTATCTATTGTTGTTACAATTGGTTGTTACTTATTTACTTGAAAATGAATTCATTTAGTACCAGGAAACATATACTACATATATCTTAGCTTTCTCCTTGTATATGCAAATTCTGTTGCAGCCGAAACTCCCCAGTAGTCATTGACCTGTTGAAGAAGGGAAAATGAATAAGCAGACATCAAGGATTATTAACTGGAGCAGAGGGCCCACCCGCACCTGCTCCTCTGTGACAATTGGGGACTGGAGCAGAATCACTGTCGTTTTTTAGAAACACACTGCAGCTCCTTAGGTATCCTGATGTGCCTACCCTCTTCCTGGCTGGTGATGGTGATGGTGAGATTTCTCTACCCTTTGGAAATTATACCCTAATTATGATATATGCTGGCCAGCAATTGTTTCGGGATAGAAAGTTCTTGAAAATCCCTGGTCCTGAAGGAATTTTACAAAATCATAGAATGTTGAGGAAGTATATAGACAGAGCATCTGTTGCCTGGAAAATAAACAAACAAAAACTCTCAATCCAATAAAAAACAAAATAACCTTCAAAACAATACATTTCCTTCTTGAAAAGTTAGAGAGTAGGGCCTTGAGGTCAAATTATTTGATATCATTTTGTATTGAGCTGGCTGATGTTTCCAAGGCAAGTTTTGGAGGTATGAGTAAATGCTGGGAAAGGTTTTTGACTGTATTGTCTAAACTGGTGTTCTAGAGGCGCTGCTGTGGAAGACAAACTATGAAAGAAAAAAGTCTGGGTGGGTTTCATGACCGCATTGGCAGATCCTGCATGACCATCCAACGGTTCTGGAGGGTCTTGCAGTCATGCCATCTGTCACACTCAAAAACCGAATGAAAGCGAAAGCTGCTCTCTTTCTTAGGTTACCCTTTGCACCAATCCTGACGTTCAAAAATATGGGGAGAGGAGGAAGGGATATCTGAACTCCTACTACTGACTTAGTGGCAAGTGACCAAAATTGTTAGTAAAGTTCTGTGGACATTTTAATGATTTTAAACATGGTGCTTATGCACTTTTGATCCAGTCTTGTATCTTTTCAACACAGATGAGTCTGCTGAAAGACATTGGAAGAACACACAAATTTTTTGAGCAATAAAATTAACCAAAAAGGGGAGCAACTTTACATTTTGATGTTTTACTACTTCTCTGTGTGAATGTTTTTAAGGCAACTCAGAGACAATTTTTAAAATCCTAAATGTTACCAAGAAATCCTTGCATTTCCAGGCATAATTCAATCAGGGCAAGATTTGAAAAGATCTATGGCTCTTTGATTGGAGGCCCCCAAATTTGTTCTATGTCAAAATTTGGTTTTCCAAGACTTTCCTTAATCAGCTGTCAATGACAAGTAAAGAGTAAACAACTTGTACACAGAAAATATGGCCTGGTGGTGCCATTCTTAGGGATTGTGTGACTGCTTGTTCACTGAATCCTGCTTACTTGCTTGTTTCACTGCATAATGTTAACCTACACAGCTTCCCTGCTGGGACTGAGACCTCAAGGTCGTACCATGCCCTGAGAACATATGATATTAATTATTTGAGGTAAAAAAATAAATTTCCTTCCATAGCATTTTAAAAGTAACACACACTTTCTAGTTATAAAAATCAATATAACTACAATGTTCTAATTGCTTTATATGTATAACTTATTTCATCTTTAGTCTACAACATCAGGCATGTTATTTAACCACTTTAAATGTGAACACCTGCAAGCAGAGATCACATATCTAATAAAGGAGACTGAACTTGGCCATCTGGCTCCAGAAACCACGCTTTTCACCTCCATGAATGGCTGCTCCTCAGACAGTTGACATAGATGAGTCAACATGAAAAGTTAAATGACCTCCGCTTCAAATACCTATTGGAAATAGAAGCAATGTCAAAAGGCAGTGTATAATTAAATACCAAATAAGTTATATGTGCCTCCTGTATTATTGGAATATAAAAAGAGAAGGAATTAGATTAGGTTGGGGATGCATCGCCAGGCCATGCTTTCCTGAGAGTGACTGGAGAGGAGAGTGTGGTTTTAGCTTAGACTTGAAGGAAGGGTGATGTTTGCAACATCAGAGAGCACAGTGTCTTGGGAATGAGTGGGTCCTGATTAGTTTCTCACAATTGAGCAGGCTCGTCCAGGAGAGAGTGTCCAGATCTCTTTACCAGTGTAGGACAGGAACTGGGGAGCTGACTCAAGCAATGTTGACATGTTGTTCAGTCTGACAACCATGGAGCTAATTTCAAGGGACAGAATTATTATTGGTAAACAGTTGATTTTGGAAGACATGTGATGGAAGTAGCAAAGTGTCTCAAAATATAGACGAGACGTGGCCATACGGGAACAGGCAGAAGTTGTAACAGAGCTGTATGCTGAGAAGTGGGGGAGGAGTGTGGGTGGGTGGAAGCTGGAGAGTTGCTGAGAGGACAGAAACTTGAAACAAAAAGCAACAAATACAACCAAAGAGACAAATGAAAAACCCAGTATAAGAACTAGGCATTGGATGCTAAGTGAAATAAATCAGACAAAGACAAATATCATATGATTTCACTCATATGTGGAATGTATAGAACAAAATAAAGAACAAACAAAATAGAAACAGATTTATAGATACAGATTTATAGATACAACCTGATGGTCGCCAGATGGGAGGGGGGTTGGGAGGCTGAGGGAGAAAGATGAAGGGATTATGAAGTATAAACTGGTAGTCACAAAATAGTCATGGGGGGTATACAGTGCAGCACAGGGAATCCAGTCAATAATATTGTAATAACTTTGTGCGGTGTCAGAAGGGTACATGGGTAGGGTCACTTTGTAAGGTATATAAAAGTCTAACCACTAAGCTATTCACTTGAAACTAATATAATACTGGATGCCAACTATAATTGAAAAATAAAAAATAAAGATAAATAAAAATTATATATATGTAAATAAATAATCTAGGCACAAGAGTGGAGATTGCATTTAGAAATGATGTGGCAGCCCAGGTTTTAAAGCATGCATGGGCATTTTTCTGTTGGGAGAAACAGCAAGCAAGTCTTGAAGGCAGGCTCCAGAAAATGGGGGCGAGAAGGGATTCGGTGCCATTACTTCCGCCTGCGGTCCTAAGCAGACCGGGTAACAGGCATTATAACTGAGCACGGAGGTAGGAACTAATGTGCTCCTGTAGTACGTGGTGGAAGCGGTGGTGGGGAGATACCGGATTAGAGTGTGTGTGAGAAGAAGAGAGGGGTAGAGGATTGAAAGGACAGTGTGAACAGACTCATGAAGACGTATGCAGAAAAGTTAGGAAACCACTGTGATCGAAGAAGAAGGTCTGTACAGGTCAACAGCAGGAAACAGGATTAAAAAGTAACTTTGAAGTCAGATTATCAAGAACTTTGATATCCAGGCTAGAGCTATTACCTTTCATCTTGTCGGCAATTGAAAGACTTTGAACACATTTGAGCAGAGTGGTTGATATCGTCAAAGCAATTGTCAAGAAATGTAATTTAACAACAGTGTGCAGGGTAGATTGGCACGGGACGGAGCAGGAGGTCAGTGGGGAGGAGCCCACTGCAATAGCTTAGTGTGAAGCAACGAGAGCCTGAAATAGGTTGGGGGCGGTGGGAACTGGGCTTGGAATTGAGGAAAAGATGTAAGAGGCTGCGAGATGCAACTTGACAGACCTGGGCAGCTGCTCGGACAGGGGACTAATGTGGAGAGTGGGGTCCAAGATGGTGCCACAGCCTGGATGTGCAAGTCAAAAATGGGAGATGGTCTTGAAAATGAAAGGTTAATTTTATAATGTTTAATCTGAAACAACAGGGAGATATTCGGGACGATATGGCTAACACACCACTGGAAAGATGATACTGGGCCTAGAGAGCAAAGTAAGGGTTGGTGATTCATACTTGTACATCTTCCACCTAGAGACACCCTTTGAGATCGCGAAGGTCAGCGAGACAGCTGAGAGGGACAGAGAACGTGACAGGGAATACAGAGCCACAGTAACGAAGAGAGAAGGGAATTTCAAGTGAAAATGGTAAGTAATCCGAAGTGTCAACCACTACAGGGAAGTCAAGGAGAGTGAAAAACACAGGACCATTGATTTAATAGTTAGATGGTCATTCATTATATTTAAGAATTACTTTTAGCATAATGAATAGTGTATGGAAGCTATATATTTTTGTGGGTTAAAAAGCAAATATATATTAGCCATCTTCTGAGAAATGTAGTTCAGATATGGCTGAACAATATATGCATATATGAGTATGTCCAAAATATTGTCTGGTGTTTTCCCACTTAACCCCCTAAATTGGTCACCGAGTCCTCTAGGCATGTTTATATTTTCTGCCTGTTTCATCCTTTATTTCCATTTCCTTTGGTGTAATCAATTAAAAATAGTTCATCTCAGCTACTATATATAGGTCAGAGTTCATCAATCGTGGCACTACTGACATTTTCTCTGGGCAGCTCTTCCTGGAGAAAGCTGGTGATTGCGGGGTGTTTCCCGGCATGCCGGAGCTCTACCCCTAGACGGCCGTAACACCCTCGCCCCCACGCCTGGTCATGGCAATCAAAAACGTCTTTAGATGTTGACAAGTGTTTCCTGAGGCGCAGACAGTCCCTTGTTGAGCACCACTCCTGTCAGGGATATCTGCATTTTAAGACTTAGTTGCTGCACTGCCATTCTGATAACTATACTTCAATTTTCACTGAGTAACAAAAGGCTTACCTTGGAGTCTACCTTGGAGTCAACCCTGGACTCTTTAGTTATGTGAGCCATTACAATATACTTAGTTTGCTTGTCGTGTTTTCTCTTACTTCCAACAGAAAACCCTCTAACTGATAAAAAATGAGTTCTAAAGTTTGGAATGAACAAATAAATGATCCTACAATGGGGAATGGGCTGATTTAGGGTTGATGGAGGAGGGCAAAGGCCATTCAATCAGACTTTAAAAAAAATGTTATATATTTAAATATCATCTCAGGCAGTAAAAACGGAAAGCTGTGTCATGCAATAGTGAAGTGGACGGTGAGTGTCCCGTTTGGTATCTTAGTGCTCGGGCCATGTGCTGGGGTATAAATTAGGGGCCTGGTAGTGGAGTGGCAGGGTGCTGGATTTTATGTACTATATTTTGAAACCTCAGTAATGTTGTACCCAAAAGAGGCAAGCTTAGATTGAAGCTGTCCTGTCTGAAGGCAGAGAGGGAAGAAAATGGGTCCTTGCTAAGAGAGGACTTTTTTTCTCACAGTCCAGAATCCAAGACTGTTTTAGAGGTTTGGAAAATCCTAATCCTAATCCACCAATTGAAGATATTCACGCAAAGTCAGGAAAGCGTGTTCATACAGGAAGCTGGGAAACATAGGCGGTAGGGTTGAGGCCAGGGAAAGAGTGATTCTCTAGTCCTCTTTCTGCAACTTCTGTATGCCTTCCTGCCCCAAAGAGTCACCAGTTTTCCCCATAATGGCTGGGATACAGTTTAGGGCACAGGGCAATTAGCGCCCTGGTGACAAATCACTCCCAGACAGAAGCAAAGATAGATGTCATTAGATTGAGCCCAGAAAGGATTGGCTGAGCACCTAGACCTGATGCTAAAGGACAAACTTCCCACGCCGAATTTCAGATTTGAAAACTATGACCTAACCAGATCCATGGGTGTTGAATATTAAGTCATAGACTTGATTTGGAATCACAAAAGCCAAACCTACCAAGTATTTAAGAGAATTATAATGCCAGAGAAATGCCAAGTTTGGCACAATGGCTCAGCATCAGTTACCTGAGACCCCCCAAACCTTCACCAACAAGTACATTTAAAGGCAATATTGTGATTCAATATTAATTCATTCAGTCAAGAACATTTCATCTGTGCCAAAGGTTAGGCACTGTGCTCCAAGTGGTCATATGACTTTAAATGAAACAGATTCCTTCCTCCCAACCCAACTGAAATTCCAACCAAGGGAGCCAGACAATAAAGAAGTGAATAGATAAACGAATAGATGAAGCCAGCTTGTATTAGTGCTGTGAGAAAGAAGAGAGAGAGCTATGGTGGAGGTTTACTGAGAAAGGGGGGTGATCATATGAAATTTGGAAACGCTCCCCTTTCTTGTATAAAGTATTAACAGGCCCTTCTACTAAAAAGCACTGAAGGAGTAAATTAGCTTTGGCTTTGACACTGTACTTATCTTGTTGAAAGGGCCAGATCTTTAGCATTTGTCAAATTCCAGTGCAAAAGCAGGCAGTTGTGCATGGACTTAATCATTGGTGTTTCTGTGCAGGTTTGTCAAGGCCCATCTCCTTGGTGCAGAGACAGCAGCCGGAAATGCCGACCGGATGGCGTATTACAACCACCTAATGAATTGGCTCCCTCCCAATTGGGATCTTGGGTGCATTTACTCATCTTCAACCAGTGTAATTAAAGATGAAAAGTATAGCACTGATGTGTACTTCTCTGGGGAGGGAGTTGTTTTAATTGTAGACCCATCAGTGGAAAATGAACTATGCTAGAGAAAGATCAGGCTTAATTACACACCTGTTGGTGGTATCCAGCGAAGCCATTGCACTCTGCTGTAAGGGGGGAACTGCTTAGAAAAACCCTGCGTTTTGGCAATGCTCAAAATATCACCTCATTAGAGCTTATAATTTCTGCCTTTCAAATATCGAATCATCAAATTTTAGGTGAAAAGACCTTGAGGTTGTTTAGTCTAATTCACATAATTTACAGATGAGAAAATTAATGTCTGGAGCAGGTAACTGACTTGTCCAAATTCACACAAATAATTTGAGAGACATTTATTCATCTTCTTTGCTGGTTGCTTATGACTTCTAAATCCTTTCTCCTTAGATTTAAAAGTGGAATGGGGAGCCAGAACTTCCATTCAGAATCTCAGAAAAAATTTTAAAATGAAAACCAGATAAGTTTCATTTTCAGACCAGCATTTCTCAAAATGCGAGGCGCAGACCATTATTTAGAGCGGTGAATGTGATCCTATATTCTATAGGCAGCCACCCACCTACTACAGCTATAACCAGTTCTTCTAAATTCTTGAAGGATGTAAAGGATAAGGAACTCTCTGGGGAAAATCATATTTAAAAAAGGTTGTCTCACGATTTAATATCAAATTCCTATTTAATTTTTTTCTTGGTGACTGTTCTAAAGCGTGTGACCCTGAAGATCTTCTCCTTCCACTTTGCTTAATCCTAGACTGCACGTGGATCTGAGTGATTGGCCTCATGCCTCCCTTCCCCCGGGCCGCCCCTGGGATCGGCTTGGCTTTCCTAAAGCAAGGTCTTCCGAAGCAAGCCGTACACTTAGGCACAACTGAGAGAGAGCTCTGAGATACAAGACGGAAGGTTGTGTGTCCCATCACAAGTAGGTACCGAGAGCCCGTTGTGTGCCAGGCCCTCTGCTGGTTCTATAGGTACAGAGTTGTAAACCAAAGAGATGTGATTATTCTCCTTGTGGAATTTACAGTTTTGGAGGAATTCGAGCACAGTTTGAGCACTGTTGCGATCTTGTGCTAGATAACGCTTTGTTGTGGGAGCTGTCCTGTGCATTATTGGGTATTTGGTAGGACTCCTTGCTTCTACCCTCTCGATGCCAGTGGTACAACCCCAGGCGTGGCAATCAGAACTAAGTCCAGACACTGGCAAGTGTCCTCTGGATTATCCCTGGTTGAGAACCACTGAGCTAGAGAATAAGCAAATGTTCTCACATCATCAAATAATCATAATGGTATCTTCGAATAATCATAATGGTAGATTTTCAAAGTCTAAATGTCTTACAGATACCTGCTTACAGTAATTTTAACAAATATTTAAAGAAATCCTCTATGTATCTTGCTTTGGGAATACAAAGCTAAGAGAGTTGGTTCTTGCTTTCAAGGAATTTAGACTTTTCAGGGTAAAGCAGAGAACTGTGATGGAGAGGACCTCCAGTGTTACAGGGGCCCCGAGGAGGGACCTCTAACTCAGAGGAGGGTTCTAAAAGGTTCCTCTGGGTGGTGACCCTTGAATGAGATTGGGAAGATGAGTGTTAAGTAACCACAGCAGGTGCCATGACCGAGCTGACTGCATGTGCAAAGGAACCGAGGTGGGGAAGAGGTTGGCCCTTCCCTGTGATGAACTGGAGCTGGCTCTGGAGCAGCAGGCTGGAGACCTATGTGTCCACTGTAAGGACTTTGAAGACTATTCATAAAATTCTGGGGAGCCTCCAAGGATTTTTAAGCAAATCTAGAAAACGTCTCACAATGGCAGAACAGGATGGAAGATAGGTAGGCCATGAAGAGATTACTGTAGAGACATTTAGAAGTATTCTAGAGAGAACAGATGGGACAGTGGTGAAGGAAATGACGAAGAGGGGATGAACTCAAGAACATTTGAAGTATATCTATAGCTTTAAGAAAACCAGACGAAGAGCAGGATGACAGCTAGTGGGGGAGGGGAGGGGGGGAGGGATTTAGCAAAAAGGAAAAAGGACTCCTGGACAACAGTGTGGTGACTGCTGGGGGTGGGGGATAAAAGGGGATTAAATGGTCATGGAAAAATACAATAAAGATTAAACAAACAAACAAACAAATAACATTTACATTAATTTCAAAAAATAAAAAGAAAAGAAAACCAGAAACTTAAGTCAAATTTGCTGTGAGAAGAGAAGACAAGGAATGGCCAGTACATGACCAGGGCGGGAGTGGCAATTTCAGGGCAGAGTCAGACAAAGACAAAGTCAAACCGAACCCTTTCTCCTCCGATCTGCAGCACCGTCCTTTGCAGTGGAAAAGCCTCTGCGGCAATCGTGTAAACACCGCACACAAATGGGTCCTGGTCTCCCTGTAACAAACAGCTGCCTCTGAGCCCGAGAGTGTGCATACTGCCTCTCTATGTCCTTGGAAGGACAGTGGCCTAGGAAAGGCCACTTGAATCAGTGCAGGCCTATTGGGACAGGGAACTCCAGGCTCCTGGATGCCCAGAGTGTGCTCTAGGAAGGAGAGCATCGGGGTCCAGTTAGCCACGTACTAGGGGGTCTCAGAAACTCCCTGCTCTGTGAAGAGAAGCAGGCTAAAGAGACCCCCTTTGCCAGGAATGAGGGCAGTACAAGTGAAAAGTCTTGCCTCTGTGGAAGGGATCTCCTGGAAAGTACTTGCCTTTGAGACTGGAGGCTGAGCCTGCGTCATGCGGATTCTAGGCTAGCTTTAGTGGGTGTTGTCTCAACTGAACTTTAAATGGCTGGAAAAACCTCAGGAACAGGGAAGCTAAGAGACTGCAAACCTGACAACAACCCCATTTTTTGGAGATACTCAGAGGAGATGAAATTTATCTACTTTTATCCAAATCCAGCTTCAGATTTGGTTGCCTGAGGAGCTATCTATTATAGAAAATTAATACTTATGTTAATAAAATCTTCTTTTCAAATTATTAAAACCTCCTTTGGTCCTAAATGGTCATAAATGGCTTTTCTATATTTGCTGAATATCAGCTTTCTCATCCTTAATAATGGAAACCTACTTACAAATTTGTGAGTTTAAAAATCCAACAATACTGAATAAGTATGTATTGAGTAACTATGTATGTGGTTGGGAGATATAATGGTAAAACCAGAAGAAAAAAATGGTGTTTTGGAAGCTTAGATTGTAGTGGGGACAGAAAGTGGAAATGTAAAAAGTGAGCATATAAAAGAATTTGAAAAATGATAAATGCTATATGAAAGAATAGAACGGGTCATGTGCTAGGGAGACAGTAGCGTGGGGTGACAGTGGGTGGGGTGAAGACTTTTAGCACGGGTCTCAGTTAGTTCTACTGAGATACTAAAATGTCTGCTTTAAGTCGTAATGGCCATTTCCTCCAAAAAATTACCCCTGACTTTGCTAAATTCTTCTTTTTTTCTAAGAGCTCCATCATGTTTGCCTTTCACATTTATTTAGATGATTATTTGATTAATGTCCTTCTCCCCCAGAGACTATGTTCTATTGGAGCAAGGTAGGGTCAGTCTTTACTCTCTCCTCCATGTGCTCAAGATACGTATGAGTGAATGAACATCTAGTAGTTTGTAAATGCTTAAAGAGTCTGGAATTGTGTGTATTTTTCTGATATGTTTCAAGGTCAGAGTGTGCTTAACAAAGTGGGTACATGATAAATGTCTCATTGTATATTTTTGGTTGGAACTCAGGAAAAAGAGGAAACTAGTGTAGAATAAGCAGTACAAAAAAGTGTTAATTCTACAACTTACCTTTGCCAAATTATTGAGTATTGTTAGGATTCAAAGACTGAGTTACCAGTCTTTTCCTTTTAGAGGCTATTAGAACTAGGAGGGGAAAAGAAATAGGGGATTATTGAGCTTGACCTCCCCCCTTAAAAAAAAAAAGAATGAATGAAACAAAGGGAAAAAAACAAGTGGGGAGACCGACTGCTTAGGAAGAAGGTCAACCCTGGCCAGATCTTCCTTACACAACAAAAACAAGTTCAAGCCTCTAATGGATGTTTGTTAACTTTTCTCATCAACTCTGCTTTGCAACAAATAGATCAGAAATGAATGATCAGGTAGAAAGAAGGGACCACTTGTAGCTTCTTCATTCTAGGCCTGGAAGAGTCTCAATGATGGGGTATTCGCTGCTTTCCAAGTATCACATACTACCTCTGGACACTGAGAAGGAAGAACAATAGGCAGAAGCTATACACAGACTAAGGCTAAGTTGTCTTTGTATAGCTTCTGCCTATTGTTCTTCCTTCTCAGTTTTCGGTGTCTTCAGCATAAACCTAATTTGTATACTACATAACCTTTGTAGTCATGTCTCTCTGCTCCTTCTCTTGTCCTAGTTCTTCCTCTGCAGGCCACCTTCTTTGCTCCCCTCTGCAAATGCATGGTCTTATCTATCTGTGTCCTTTATCTGTGATGCCTCTGAGTTCAGTATGCAGTGAGTCATGCTAAATATTTTATTGCCATTAATAGCAAGCAATATTCTTGGAACCCACATCATACTGTAGACACCTACTGAGCTCAGTGCCAGATAAAACACTTACGTTTTTTAAAAATTTTTCTGCTGCTGAGCTATGTTGCCCCATTCTGCCCTGTGCAGTCACTTGTTTAGTACTGTTGTTGTCCCATGATTCCAAGCTGCTAAACATTTTAGATTCTCATTCTGTTATCCAAACTATCGATATTTACTATTCTTCATAGTTTTATGCAATAGGAAAAATGGGTAAGCATGCTGCTCTCCAGTCGCAGGTAAATCTGGATCATGAAAAGACTGAATTCAAAGCCTTTGGTTAACATTAGAAGGAACGTTGTCTCAGGTTGGCATCAGTCTGTTAATTCGCATCCTCTCTGGCACAGTTATTCAATCCGTTACCAATCTATCTTCTTACGCTGCCATCAGGCTCAGTGGTTTTCCACCTTTGCAGCATATTATAGTCAGCTGAAGAGCTTTGAGAAATCCTGGTGCTCAGTTCCCACACCAGACAAATTAAGTCAGAACTCTGGGGTGATACTGAGGTATTAGTGCTTTTTAAAGCTCTCCAGATGATTTTACGGTGCAGCCAGGGTTGGGAACAACTGACCTAACCCAATATTTCCCCAACTTCTCTGATGACAAGAATTATCTGGGGGTCCATTTCATAAGTACAAATCTCTGGTCCTATTTCCTACACATGAAGTCAGAGTCTCCTGGAAAGCTTCAGAAACTTAGGAGCACTGATAGTTCATACTTATGACTTTTCTCTTGCAAAAGGATATGACCAGAGAAGTGGTCAAATCCCTGTTGAAATCTAGATTTACTATCTCGCCAGATTTCTCTGTAAAAGAATGAAAAGGGCCAGTACGGCTTATACACATATAATAAACTGTACTTTTTATGTAAATTATCTTACTTATGATAGCCCCTCAGATAAAGTCTATATTTATATTTTTTGTGTGTGAATCTTAAAACGAAGATGTATCGACTGTCTCTTCTGGGCTGGACCTGACACCAGCAGGGAGATATTACTGTGAGAGGAAGGAAGTCGTGGCCCTCGAGCTGGTTATTTGTTCACGGCCTCGGGTGCCGTAGAGGAGACACAGGCAGAGCACAAGCGCCCTCAGTGAGTACAACTTGTGCTACGTGGAATGAAGGAAAGAGAATGCTGAGACGGGAACCCTGGGGATGACAGCGGTAAGGGGTTGATTTGAGGAAATGACGTTTCAGTGACACGTGAAGCCAGAGGAGGCAGCCCTAAGAGACGGGAGGGAGAGCCCTACCAGGCAGGAGAGTAGCATCTGGAAAGCTCTGGAGGAAGAAAGAAACTGGAATGCTCAAGGGACAGAAAGAAGCCCAAGCAGGTACACGTGGAGAACGAGGTATGAGGAAATGTAGGGGCAGTTTTACATTGTGGGGGTGGGTTTAGATCTTATTTCAACTTAAATGAGAAAGCACTGAGTAGTTTTAAGTTGGGGGTGGGTGGGTGAAATGCTTGTGAGGGAAAATGACTGAGCAGGGACAGAGGGAAAATGGGAGAAGAGACAAGAATTGGGATTTTTTCAGTGGTCCAGATTAGAGATGATAATGGCATGATAGAAGTGGAGAGAGTGAAGAGCAGGTGGATTTGGGAGATAAAAAAAAAACACTTGGATGTAAGTGAGTTTAAGGGAAAAGGAGGAATCAGGAATGAATGTTTGCTCTAAAATATTACTGCCCTGATAAATCTTGTCACCATGTGTCATGTATATGAATAACATTTTATTTGAACAAAAAATGTTGGGATAAATAAATAAATTGCAATCAAGATTGAATCAATAGATGCCTGCTGAGTACAGCCTCTGGGCTAGCTTCTACAGGACAGAGTCATCTGATTGATGGGGACTTGGGCTCCACGGAGGAGTCAGGGTGATTGGCTCCTGCTCTGCCATAAGTTATTTCATTGCCAGACATAATAAATATAAAATTAATTAGAGTACCTTGAATAGCAAAATAAAACAGTAACCGCTTGAATGAACATCGTAGGTATATGGTCAGTCCACTGTGCGCCCACTTTCCTTTTCTGTAATGTGAGAACTGTGGACCAGATGATCTCTCAGTTGTCTTCCAGCTATGACGTTCTATGCTTCTGCTGTCAGGCTGCAGAGACTGGACATACTCGTGAGCTAAAGTTCAGGTCAAGGGCATTCTAAAGTCCAGTGGACCCTTGAACAACGTGAGGCTTACAGGCACCAACCACCCGCGCAGTCAAAAATCTGCCTGTAACTTGAATTGGCTCTCCGCATAAGTGGATTCCCAACCTTGGATCAAAAATACATAAATACCAAATGAATGGGTGACATGGGGGTTTTCTTGGAAAATTCTGACAAATGAGAGGCTTGTTTAAAGTGGGATGGTCAAGTGAAATTTTGCCAGGGTGGGGGCAGCCAGCAGATCGGTTCGGCAGAACTAAAAGTTGCGGTCAGCAGGGAAGAGAGGCAGGTCGGCTTGCGAAGATGTGTTCCGATGGGATCGCGGAGAGTCTGAAGTACTGGCTGAGATGTTTCAGACTTTATTTTATGGTGAGTTGTGAGCAACAAAACCCAAACTAATGGCTTTGCCTTTACAAATGAGCTTCCGTGTACACAGCACAGTGGGATCTGGGAGTAAGTCGAGGCGGCAGCAACATCAGCGCTCCACCTGAAAAGTGCTTGCCTCGTACTCTGGGATTCCCATTTGTTCCCTCTTCACCCAAGAACTAGAAGCGCTCTGTGGGAAATGGTCTGGTGGGTGCAGATCTGGACTCCTTACTTTGCCACTCTCTAGTTCTAAGATCCTGGGCAGACTCTAGACTCCTCTGCATCTTACTTTTATGAATTTCTAATTGGGGCCAATGACACCTTCCTTATGGGGTCATCGTGAAGATTAAATATAAGAATTTTAAGGCTTTTTGAACATTGGCATTTGCATGTGCCCTGATACATGCGTGTGTATGGAACAGGTGACAGGGATGGGGATGCTCAACCTGGGTAAACTGCTCAAGATTAGAGGCAAGATGGGGCACACTCTGGCCCGAAAGAGGGACAGGGGTTTGCGACAGCTCACACTCTCAACAGAATTGTCTGAGGCTCTCTTTCAGCAAGCATTGTTCCATTTCATTGAGCCTTGCAGGTACAAGCCTGATCAGGCAGGACATCTCACTACAAAGCTTTAGAGCAGTGCTGGTCAATTGATAGGCATGGTGGGAGAATAAACACCTGCCAAAGGAGTGAGTAACCTGAGATTGGATATATTCCTTCAATCTGTATCCTTCCACTTCCCGTGCATGAAAACCATGGATGAAATGATGCCTTTTTTTGGTTGAAATGCATTTCTCTGGTGGGCTGGGGAAGCAGGAAAGCTGAAAACCACCTCTGTGGAGAATAAATAGTGGCATCCTAAAAACTGCCAGCAAGATTCATAAGGTAACCTAAGACCCACAGCTTCATGGTTGTTTTCTACTATTTCGGAAAGAGTAAGCTCATGGCTAACAGTCATTGTGGATTAAGAAATGCTCAGATGGCTAAAGTTACGACTACCAAAAGTCAAATAGGTTGTTTCAGTTGAGGGCTGGGACAAGTCTTGGCCCCTGTCTCTGAATTCTCCCATCTACTGTTTCATTCTTAGTCTTTGAGCTGCTGCATTCAAGTCTTAGCCCCTGGTCTTCCATCATGATTTTGGTCAGATGCAGTGACAGTTTATAGCGATTACAGATTTATTTTTAAAAGACAACCCACTGACTTTTTTTTTTTTTATGAATAGCAGCTTTAAAAAGAACACTCGAAAAAACTTCTAAGTCAAGCCTATATGCTTGGTATTAAGTTTAAATTTGGAAGTGATGCAATGAGGAAGGCTAACCCCATTTTCCATGTGTTTTTAGTTATGATACTGTTTAGTACAGTGTAATTTATATAAGCTTAATCAAATTTATTGTCTTTGACAAAAAGGCAAATGCTTAGAATATTAAATTATTTTTTTAAAAGATGAAGAACATAATTAATTTTTCCAAACTTGTCTAGAAATGCTTAGTGGTCATTTCTGCCATTTAGATTTATTTAAACATATGTAAATTTGGCATTTTGAGCAGCAATTAATAAAGTTGCTGTAATTTTAATCTTGTATTTTCTCTTCCTCTCTGGCTTTTTGAAAAGGTACAAAGCTAAGCATTTAAATTACTGTTTCAGCTTTTAAAGATTTTGGCTAGTGCTTTCTGGGGCAATAAAATAAATACTATAAAAACAGTTTCATTAAGGACGTTTTAAAGGTACAAATGTCATTATAAATAGCATTTACTTGTATTGATATTAAAGTGTAAATGTGTTAGTCTAGGCAGAATGGCAATTAATAATCTCTCTCTAATTGTAAATGAAATTGTGATTTTAATTATCTAATTTCCAAATATTCCTTATCTTAGTGCTCCTTCCTTCTTTTTTTTTTTGCATCTATTTTCCCTGCAGTGTTTATTCATAGCAAATAAATTTTAGTCTTTGAACAACTACCTAACTGATTTTGGGTAGGTTATTTTTGAAGCTCTTTGGGCCTCATTTTCTCCACCTGTAAAATGAAGACATTGATAGCTGACATACGTAAGGCACCTTCCAGCTTCAAAATTGTTACCCTAAGATCTCTTACCTTTGAACACACATGACAATTCTCTTGACCCCTTTTGGGGTATTTATCTGTTAAGCATCCCATTTGATTTATTTATGTAGTCATCTCATCTTACCTATTTTCTAAGTTCTGTGAAGGTAGATTTTTTTGTTTGTTTTTAAGTATTTTTAATTGATTATGCTATTACAGTTTTCCCAATTTTCCCCCTTTATCCCTCCTTCACCCTGCCCCCCAACCCTCCAGCATTCCTGCCCACCCCTGACCCCCGCCTTAGCTCATGTCCATGGGTTGTACATACAGGTTCTTTAAGTCCTCTGTTTCCTGTACCATTCTTACCTTTCCCATCTATTTTATGCCTACTAATTCTTCTTCTTCTTCCCTATACCTTTTCCCCCCATTCCTCCCTCCCCCCTCCCCACTGAACTCCCTCTGTGTGATGTCCATTTCTCTGATTCTGTTCCGATGCTGGTTGTTTGCTTAGTTTTTGTTTTCATTGTTTTTCTTTTAGGTTCATTTGTTGTGAGTTTGTTGTCATTTTATTGTTCATATTTTTGATCTTCTTTTTCTTAGATAAGTTCCTTTAACATTTCATGTAATAAGGGCTTGGTGATGATGAACTCCTTTAACTTGACTTTATCTGGGGAACACTTTATCTGCCCTTCCATTCTAAATGAAAGCTTTGCTGGATTGAATAACCTTGGATGTAGGTCCTTGCCTTTCATGACTTCAAATACTTCTTTCCAGCTCCTTCTTGCCTGTAGGTTTCTTTTGAGAAATCAGCTGATAGCCTTAAGGGAACTCCTTTGTATGTAACTATCTCCTTTTCTTTTGCTGCTTTTAAGATTCTCTCCTTATCTTTGATCTTGGGTAATGTAATTATGATGTGCCTTGGTGTGCTTCCTTGGATCCAATTTCTTTGGGACTCTCTGAGCTTCCTGGACTTCCTGGAAGTCTATTTCCTTCACCAGGTTGGGGAAGCTTTTCTTCATTATTTGTTCAAATAAGTTTTCCATTTCTTGCTGTTGTTGTTCTCCTTCTGGCACCCTGATAATTCAGATATTGGAACATTTCAGTTTGTCCCAGAGAATTCTCAGCCTCTCTTTATTTTTTTGGATTCCTGTTTATTCATTCTGATCCAGTTAGATGTTTATTTCTTCCTTTTGTTCGAAATCATTGCTTGGAATCCTGGTTTCTTTCTTTTCACTGTTGGTTCCCTGAATATTTTGCTTTATTTCATTTTGGGTATCTTTCATTTTTCGACCAAGGTCAATCAGTCTGTGAACATTTTGATTACCAGGGCTTTAAATTCTCCATGAGATAGGTTGGCAATTTCCTCATTGCTTAGTTCTGAGGTTTTGCTGTGTTCTTTCATTTGGGCGCTATTTCTTTGTCTTGGCGCACCTGATAAGTTGTAAGGGGCGGGGCCTTAGGTATTCACCCGGGCAGGGTGACCCTCCTTGCTGCATTGCCTGTGGGGGAGGGGCCAGAGAGGGAACAGTGCAGCTCACCTGCTCGTCTCTAGTGCACTTTCCAATGGATTCTGGGGTCAGACTGGAAGTATCTCCCACTGCAGCAACCCCAGCTGTAACCCACAGTCAGCTCTGAGTCTCAGTTTCCCCCTTAAGTCCGCCCCTCCCTTGCAGCTCTGAGGAGCTTGGCAGTCAGCCCTGCCCTGCCCATCAGCTGCCTCGACAAGGTTTTTCTGAGTCAGCCCGTGTGGTCCACTTTACCAATCTGGTTGTTTTTTTCTTTAATTCCTTGGTTGTTGGAGTTCCATGCAATATGATTTTCTGGTGCTTTTTGTTGTTTATTGGTTTTAGATTGGTTGCTGTCCTCCTTTTGGTTGTGCGAGGAAGTGAAGGGTTTCTACCTATGCCTCCATCTTGGCCAGAACCAGATTCTTGATTTCTTAATTTTTTTAAATTGCTCTTAGCATTTAGAAGAAAGCCCCACACAAACAGAAACTCTCCAAGGTTCTAGTTCTCCTCTCCTTTGGGCATCCACTGCATTGAGTTAGGCATGCCCATGTGACTTGTTTTGATAATGAAGTGACTAAATCCTTTGTTATTGCATTACAATAAATTCCTTGGAGTAAAATTAGGGTGTTATCAAAGGTTTTAAGCTTTGTTTTTTTTTTAACAGTTTATTTTTTAATTGTATTTTTTTCTATTACCATTTATCCCTCTTAAGTCCTCTTCCACCCCCACCCCAGTCACCACACTGTTGTCGTGTCCATGAGCTCCTTTTCTTTTTGCTCCGTCTCTCCATCCCCCTTCCAGAGCTGTCAGCCTGTTCTCAATTTGTTAAGATTTGTGTATATGATAGAATATTATAGTATATTAAAAATTATGTAAAAAATTATCATGACAAGTTCTAAAGTAAAATTAAAGTGATTATCAAACAAACCATGCACTATTATGCCAATGTTTAAAAATCAAAATGCATTAAGCATAAATATTGAACTTTTATAAACATATGTACACCTAGTGACATCATAAAAAATGAAAACAGTGAAGTGCCACTCCTCAGTGGACACGTTAGACAGCTGACATGTGATTCCTTTGGCTCTCTTCTCTACCTTTGTAGCCCAAAATCTAGTTGAGGTGATGAAGTCATAAATTGGTGGAATCTTTTTTTTTTATAGATTTTATTTTTATTTATTTCTAGAGAGAGGGGAAGGGAAGGAGACAGGGAGAGAAACAGCAATGTATGGTTGCCTCTCACATGGCCCTCACGGGGACCTGACCTGCAACCTAGGCATGTGCCCCGACTGGGAATCGAATTGGGACCCTTTGGTTCCCAGCCCACGCTCAATCCACTGAGCTACACCAGCCAGGGCAAATTGGTGGAATCTTTATCAGTGAATCACTGGATGACAAAAATGAGCAGAAATCCCCCTAGCTCCCACTATCAACAGAGTCTGGTGTAGATATAGTTAAACAGATGGCATAAAGCAGAAATAACAGAAATAATGCTTTATTTTTGTCATTTTTTGTTACCACAGCATATCACTGGTTTATTCTGATTATTTGAAGTTGTAAATAGAATGAATATAAAATAAATAGAATTTTATACTTTATTAAAGTTTAAGATAAACACTGTAAATTAAAATGTTTCATATTGTATTATGAAACTTTAATGTGCTTTGTGAAAAGCATAATCCAAGTACTTGAGTAATATTTAGCTCAACTTTCGCATATTGTTTTCATAGAGTGAGGAGTAGTACAGCTGCAAAGTAAATTATAAAAGAAACATTTTTAGAACTGTGCTACAGTAGAGATAATGGAAATTCTCTGGTGGTGTGAATGCTTGTTGGATATGTTTTTTATTCAAACTCCCGTTTCCTAGGTAAGAACCAGGCTCAATCACCTCCTCAATTTATTATAATATTTATTTATCACTAGTGATTTTCAAGTCAGTTATTAATTTTTTAATAGAAAATAGGTTTCAGCATGTATAAACAGATTGCACTTGAACATTCTCTAGTTTTAATTTCAGATTTTTTCAGTGTTTCCCCCACAAAGAAAAATAAATTATAGAAACTAAAAAAAAAAAAGTGGTCTAAAAGCCCTTTTCGTGCCTCCACTACCTTGTATAGAAATGCCATAAGACATAGTAGTTACTAGCACAGACTTCAAGGCTGTGTGTCTGAATTTAAATCCTAGCTCTACTAGTAATGAGTCTATTGTCTCAGGCAAGTTACTTATTCTCTTTGTGCCTTAGTTTTTTCACCTGCTAAATGGTGATAGTACTCTTAAATCAGAGGGCTTATATGAGTATTACTATAAACAATATCTGCCACATAGTGCGTGCTCAGTAATTGTTGCTTACTCTGTCTCTTAAGAGGATTCTTCTATTACTGAAGTTGTCAACAAATTGTCACTTATCTTACTTTATGATATTTGGATTTTTTTTAGTATAGATTTTATTCTTTCACCCCTTTTTCCTTTGTCACACTTTATTGTCATGCCAGTGCTTAATCGTGCATGCAGATTATAAATGATATTTTAAATTTTTTTGTTGCTATCCAGTGACCTATGAGGTTAGTTACCTCTAAATGATTATCACTATGACTGATTCCCTTGATAATACTACAAATCAATAAAACAAAAATATGTTTCTAGAATCATAAAATTTATTTCTGATCTGAAGGGTATAATATAGATGAAACATTAGGCAAGATGAAGAGCTATGTCAACAAACACTTATTAACACACTCAGGTTTGGGTGGGTGCTGTGGGGAATAAACTAGATATATTGACAGGACTCCTAAATGTCTAAACACTATACTGTGTACCTAAATCTAATGTAAAATAATATTGAATATCAACTGTAGTTGAAAAGAAAAAAGACAGGACTCCTGACCTCCAGGAATTGTAACATCGTTGAAGAATTATGAATAATAAATATGGAGCAAACAGAGACCCATATAAGATAGTTTAGAAACAAATCATTGTTCTTATATAAGTGACATAGAAAATTTGAGAAGGGAAGCATCACTCTAGGCTGAAGAATTCAAAGAAACTGCAAGAAGGAGCTATAATGTAGATATTTCAGATAATCTATTCAAATTTAGCTTAAACTCATATACACTGTTTCTGTAGTGGGAAAAGTAATGGAGATTAAGGTACAGCTGCCTGGGATAGCACAGAGTAAATACATCTTTAGGGGTCTTCTTTGTTCTAGTATAGAACGGACAGGAATCAGTAGAACGGGGTGTGGACAGTGTTTGGGAGTGGAAATATTCCTGGACTGCACAAGACGGGAGATGGTGGGGTCGGGTCTGGGGAGAGGGGCCAGATAGCTTTAGGAAGCCTGTGGGAGGCTGGGCAGTCACCGTGGGGCTAGGATGGAAGAAACTGGAGCTCTCAGGTGAATCACGCTGTGGGATGGCTGGTCTTTAGTCTTGGGATTCTGGGCGACTTTTCAGAACACAATCTTCATGATAAGTAGGGAAGATTGAATTATGGATCAGATTGCTAACATAATTTGGAGTGTAGTGATGGTGCCTTAAATCCTAAAATGGCATTTTAATGTAGAAATATGGGTTTTTTTTACATGTGTTTTAAAATATATGTTAATATTTGAGAGATAAATTATGGTAGCCTTCTATTAGTAGCTGGTGAATTCTGGCTCCCTCTCTTTGAGTGGATACTATGGGCAGTAATGAGGCATAAAGATCTGTGCTCTGGAAACATTAATCTGACAATGTTTTCAGAAGGCTCCTAAGGAAGAGAGAGAGGAGTGTCAAGGAGAGGAGGAATCCAGGCCACTGGGAGGCAAGGGTGGAGTGGGGCCAGCTGTGTGCATGGAGAGGGTGTAGCAAATCAAAGATACTCAGCAAAACTATTTTTGTCAAGCATTTCTATTTCTCTGCTTACTTTAATGAGAAAAACTTTTCCTCTGAAGATAAGATTTGAAAAGGAGAATGACATTTACATTAGGCATGTAATAGGCTTAACTGGGGAAGGAGGGGCCAGAAGGCAAAGGGAGAATAAAAAGGAAGTAATAGAAAAGGAACTTAACCTTCCCTGGTTCTCAGGTGGGAGGTCTCCTGAGAGCCAACCCGAGGGTGACTCGCGCCACCGCTGCCTCTGGCTCTGCCATGTTCTATCTGCGCAAAACTCATTTGACAGTTTAAAAGAGGATCCCAGTAGAGTCACAATTGCAACAAATTGTAAGAGCTGTTGTGAAATTTCTTCTTTGTCTGACATAAGAAAGAGCATTTTGAACACATTTCCCACTAATAGTATTTGAGCAAAACTAAAACTGACTTCACAGATTAGTAGGATATGTACAGGACATCTCTTTTTTAGAGTTCTTGCCATCTGACTGAAGTAACTATGTAATCTGACTGTCAGGATGATATTCACGCATATATTATCTGTTCAAATATAACAAATAAAGTGACCAACTGATGGTTTTTTCTTGATCTTTATTTCCCACTAATCTCGCAGAAATAATTGTAGGTGTAATAAATACGGAAGAGCTGCTTTCGTTCCTAGTTTTCTGTACACCCTGGCCCTTGGCATGTAGGCAAATGGCAAATTTCAAGACTGAATTACCCCAACAGCATGAGCTCTGATTTTTGCTACACTCTGCATGAGAAAGTGCTAAGTGGAGGTTGATGGGAAAGTGGGTGATTTGTAACTTTTTAAATAGGCTCATTAAGCACAACATCAACTCAAATCTGCACATTTTGTTCCTGTGTGGCAGGGCTGCTAATTATTCCTGCTGACTGAATCAGTTATAAGAGAGCAGTACAGCAAGTCAAAACTTGGGAAATTCCAAGGAAAAGCTGTTGATGATGAATATCAATTCATACCTGTTAATGATTTACCGTTAACTCTCTTGTTAGCCTCTTCTAAGCTTGCAACATTACATCTCCTTGATCAGAAGTGGTCCAGTGTCCTCAGAACAGGATGTTATGCTCCAATGAATGAGAACAAAGCTACCCAGACACTCTGATAGCGGTTTGGTTGAAATACAGGTAGGTCCCAAGATAACTGATGCTAATTCCTGGCCTACCCAGCCTGTTCACTTTCGCCTTCAGCCGTTGCATGTACTCAGGAATTCTTCTACTTTCTTCTCCAAGTGTGATCCTTCCCTGTCCACTTCGTACCATCATGGCTTGAGCTTAAGTTACAAATACTATCTTGTCCATTTGTTGAAGAGGGGAGATCTTTACGGTGAAGTTATTGACCCAGTACTCCCTGAGCCTTCCCTGGTCAAGTGCTTTGAATCAAAAACTGAGAAAACTCCCTTTTGAGTTGGTTGACTTAGTGCTAACAGTGGGAAGCCTGCCATCTATTGATACTTTACTGTGCACGGGGCACTGTGGAAACATTTATCTTTCATTCTTTTTTAATCTCCATAATGAGCCTTTCAGATAGATATTACTGTTTTTCTTAGTTTACAGAGGAAAACACTGATAACTATAAAAGTCACATAGATACTAACTGGTGGTGCTGGGATTAGAACTCTCACCCCTGTGAAGCTGAGCTTGTGCTCTGATGGGGTTGGGGTTGGTCTGAAACAGAAACTCTTTTAGCAAAAAGTCTCCAGGGTTTAAATTGGTCACTTTCAATCATCTTTAGTTCAGTCTCTGAAAAGTCTAGAATTTAGACAAAGCAGGACAAATTCATTGAGAATGAATGGCTCGTAGGTTTATTCCTAAGGATGGGCAGTATCTGGGTACTTGTGCTTCTTCCCCACTGCCTGAGGGCAGCCACACCTGACCTGGGTTTGCCTTTCATCAGGAGATTAAAACAAAAGGCTTTTGTTTTTTAAAGTCTGGGCTCAACACCGGAGGAGCTGAGTTAGTAGGGAAGTGACTTCTAGGATCCGGGGAGCAGAAAAATAGCCCAACAGTGGAAATAGTTGGAGTGTGTGAGTGTTTGGCAAATAGGTGGAGGAGGGAGGAAGAGAGGAGAAACCTCTGCCCTGGCTCCAGGAGGCCCCTGGAGGGGGCAGGGCCAAGGGCGCCTCAGTGGCAACCACGATGGACTGAAAACCAGGGTCCCTCTGCCATTTCCAGCACTGTCCGAGTCCTAATATGGCTGAGTCCCAAAATGACTAAGACTGGGTTTTTTACCTAATGCTTTCATTTGATTGCTAGACTAGATTTAATTTGATTTAGAAAAATAAATGAGACATCTCCTACACCTGATGTATCAGAACAAAATTGTACTAATATCTCTAAAGGGTACGTTCTCAACAGGGGTGATACCATCAACAAATTAGTTCTTTGGTGGGAGTGAGGATAGTAAAAATAGCCTTATTTCTTTTAGGTATAAACTACAGATATACATATGATATATAAAAAAAAACTATACAGTATATTTGTGGTATATCACAGAAAAGTTAGAAAAATGTTTCAAAAATGCCTCTTTAAAAAGATGTGTGACAATGAAAATAAGACGAGAAACACTGCCCGAAAATCTCAGATTCTCAGAGAACTATTTGAAGTTGCGCGGGTCAGAGAGGAAGATAACGGCCAGTTGGAGGGGAAGATGATGTGCAATACTTTGCAGAAACAGGAAGTGGGGTGCAGGACCATGACACAAGCATTTTAAAAAGATTATTTTCTTCTTGATGTTTAGATGGGCAAAAACTCACATAAATAAAACAATAAATTAGTTAAGCTCATTCCTTTAACCTAGGTGATAATGTTATAAGCTCTGTAGAATGTTTCTGCAAATGTCAGGAAACTGAAGTTCCCCGATGACTCAGGTTTAATATGTTCTCTCTCACGCGCAGGATTTGCCTGTTGCTGGGAATGAAATCTTCTAACCATCTTGGGCAATGTGGCTGGCGGGGTAATTTCTTTCCCACAGTCGTATTTAGTTCAGTTATAAACTCTGTTTACTCCCTGCATAAATAATTACTGTCAGGATCCCTAGAAAGTGAAATTAGTTGCTTTAAGTTTCCTCCAAATTGCAAAAGCACCAGATAAGGACGAAAGCCTTTGGTTCTTTTTGCCCCAGTCTTCATTTAAATTCCATAGATTGATGGTTCTCAAACTTTGGCTGCATCTGAATCACCTGGAGTCCTTGCTAAAGCTCAGGTGGCTTGCTGGGCTTGATCTCCAGAGTTTCTGGTTCATGACCTTGTGGCAGAGCCCAGTAATTTGCATTTCCAATGCTGATGCTGTTGGTTGGGGCCCACACTTTGAGAGCCACTGCCCTAGATCTATGGGTTCCCTAACTGGCAGGTCATCAGAATCACTGAGCGGCTATTACAAGCTACGTATTCCTGAGCTAAACTCTTGAGAACCTGGGTGAGTACGTCTAGGGAGGCACTCAGGTTTTGTACATTTTTATAGTCCCCCAGATAATTTTGATAAGCATTTGAGTTGTGAACTCTTCTTTGATGTGGCTTTTATCAGAACTGGCCTCAGGCACTGGAGGCTGACTGCCCTTTGGTTCTTCATTTGTAAAATAACTGCGGGGCAATGCACTGCCCCTAGTGGGTGATGCAATTTTGTAGTTTTATTATTAATATTCTCGTTCTTATAAAGTGGATGTTGATTTCATTCTTGAGATTTCAGGGAAAAGAGCAGACCTCTCTCTTGGGGGGTTGGTTTATGAAATTATACTGTCCAGAGACAGAAAATTAATTAGATCACTTATGAAGAAAAATATAAAAAAGCAAAACTCTGGATTCTGTGTTCAGATGCTCAAACAAATCAAACAATGGGCCTCTGAGAAATGTGTAATATTTTACTTATCATTTGTGAATTGCGTTCATGAAAACCTTCTTTGAGTTGGGGCAGGGGAATGCAAAGCACTGCCAAAATTCTACTGGTGGGGAATTGATTGCGATGCTTGGGATGGCAGTAATGATACTTGTGCTTGAAGAAATACAATTTTTTAACCTAATGTAATTTTCTTGAATTTATTTTCAAGGTGATTTCCAAGACTGGATTTGACGATTAAGGCTGATATCTCTTTACCCTGAAGAAAGGGCAAGAACAACACCAGTCAAAGAGTTAACCCATCAGTTGATCTGCCTGTCTAATCTTCAGCCCCGTTGAACATTTTTAGGAGCCTCTGGATAGATCTTTAAAAATAACTTTCTAGGAAATTCTCTGATATGTTTGAATTGAGGAGGTTTCTAGCAAACCCAATCTAGGGAGAAGCACAGCGGGTGATTTGTGCTGTATAAGGACGAGGGAATTCTGAGAAACCATTAGGCAAGGACGGTGATACTGGGTTATCGAAGCCTTTCTGGTTAGAAACTTGAGAACTGGAGAGTGCCTGTAGCTCAGGGAGCACACACCCATGGTTCTGGAATTAGTTACGGATCCTTAAGGCGCTGGCCCAGCAGCTGGAAGGATGTTTATCAGATAATCCTGGATACGTAATCACTTAATTGTTACTTTTCCAGATATGTGGAATATGTGCTATCAGTGACCTTCAAGTTTCATTTCTGAGATTAAAGACAAGCACCTCCCTTCACCTGAATGGGTAAACAATTCCTCAGCAAAGTTCGAGGCATGGGGGCTTTGTTGAGAATCTTTGGCATCCTGGAAGGTGGTACTGCCCATACCACTTGTATTATACAGTATTGCTGATAGCTTTGTCCACGACCTGTCCATTCATTCTCCCCAATATTTGGGAAGTAGAAATGCCTGCTCATAAATATCTTTTTATTTAACCTAGCCACTAATGTATCACCCCTTTAATCTTCACCAAAGTGACACCTTGAATGCAACAATGCGTGAAACTCTACTCACATATGCACAGATATCCATTTCTTTGATGCCATTGAGAGATATTTATTTTATGGTCAAAATCAGTGGCTCATAAAAAATGTAACTGGATTTGCATTCACTTTTTTAGATTCCAAGATGTCTGATGTCCTACTGCTGAGCTGTGGGAGCTCTGCCAGTCCCCTGTTCTGGGGTTCTGAGCAGGAGGGTGGTCTCTTTTGTTTTAAACCCTGCAGGAGAAGGGGGTCGGAGGATGTGGAAGTAGAGGATAGGGGAAATAAAGAGAAATGACCCGACTATGAGGAGAACTGAATCGCAGCGGGGAAAGCGGGGACAGATGAGACTAAAAGAGAGGTGGGTATCAACCAAAGACCATTTTCACTAAAAATTACGGTAAAAACTCTTCTCTGTGCTTCAGAATGGTGCAACTTTGAAGAGCTGGGGGGAGTTTCTGATCTTTCTGAGCTCGAAGGGTAAAACATCAACCCTGAAAAGTGTATCAGTCAAATTGAGCCCGATCTCATTATGCTGAATGAATGCATTTTCTTTCCAGGGTATGAAAACCAGATAAGCGTTGCTGAGGAGTGTGGGCTTGAAGGGCTTGGAGTGGATGTTAACGTAAACTTAGCCACATCTTTTCACGTGCATCAGTGTTAATGCCAGCCCTCCAAAGAGTAGAATGTCAGAGACCCAGACAAGTATCATTTGACTACACACTTATCCTGGTGCTTTCTCACCAGTGAGGGCTCCCAGGGGGCATTTTCATCACAATTGGTTATTTCCAAGAAATGTGATAGAAACGGTCATTGGTTTCAAGCAGGGAACTATTTGCGGTACTTATATCTTCTTATTAAACCTGTGATAGGCATCAGAGACACATTTCCTGTGCTTAATAACCACAAAGGATCTTTGCTAATACGCCCCAGCCTTTACTTTCAAAAGTTTCTATTTTAGTGGGAATAAGGGAACACTGGAAAACCTCTATCCTGAGAGATTTAGGAAATAGCTGAGTTGACTCATTATTTAAATGGGACAGGATCTCAGATATCTTATCTTTTGATGGCAAACAGAGGATGGAAGATTGGAGAAAAGCATGGAAAATAAATCTGTAATTTTCCTGATGAGCTTATACCAGGAACAAGAGTAGACTTCATAATGAAAGTCAGAAATGTTAACCAAGTAAACACAAGGAAGGCCAGTTTGTTTGTTTGTGTTTTTGGTAAGTACCCTTAGGTTCTACAATGTTATTTCTTCCACACTATTGCATATCTTTCCTGTTCAAATAGCTCCCTTTGGAGTTAATGAAACACTCATTTAATTGTACGGTAACTCATATGTTTCCCAAACATGAGAAGGCATGAGTGAATAGTGAGATAGCTAAGCAGAGGAAGAATATATCTTGAAATTGAATTGCAATTGTAAATATTGTTTGGCATGATCAAAATTTCCATAAAACAGCAATTAATTTCATATAATTACTACTTGGAAACTACATAATTGCATGTTTCCCTCTAGAGTCACCTTGCCTTTGTGCAGAGTATTTAATAGGTCATGCAGCTAACCTGCAAGGGAGGGCACTTAGGTAGAATTAAGAACTGTAGCCATTTGACATTCTAAATTGCAAGATGCGAGGCCACTGAAATATTTAATCACGTTAGTTATTGTATCTTTGGAATTAAATCCAACAAAAGAAAAAAATTTAGTTCTGGTGGTAGAGATGAGCTCCCTTTTCAGAATATAAGAAAGATGCGCATGTGCAACACAGAGGGCAGTTTCGGAGGTGGAACCGTTTTCCACCCACGTGGAACTGAGGGAAGGCCGAACTTGGGTGCTTTCCATAGAAAGCTTGCCCAGCAGGAATGACCGTTACTCTCAGCAGCAGAGTGGTCAAGACAGAGTCTCTGGGATCAGATCCTTTGGGTCCAAAACTTGGTCCTGCCACTTATTTTCTGAACAGGCAACCTCTTTTTTGACTTTAGTTTCATCAACTGTAAAATGGGAGTAAAAAAATGCCTAACTTCTGGTAGGGGCTTTTATGAACTACAATGTGTAAAATGCTTAGCATAACATTTGGTAAATATTTAATAAATTTTTTTATTATGTTTAGTTTTGTGATGGCAATTTCTTCCCAGGACATATGCTAAAAGATGTAAATTGACTTCCAAAATTTTGCTTCAGTTGTGCTGACTCATTCTCCATCAAAGAGATTTACTCTGAATTAGTCGTATATGTATTATCATGGTACTTAATGAGAGTGGCGTATATATATATATTTTTAAAATATTTTATTTATTTTTTTTAGAGAGAGGGGAAGGGAGGGAGAAAGAGAGGGAGAGAAACAGCACTGTATGGTTGCCTCTTACACGGCCCTCACTGGGGACCTAGCCTGCAACCCAGGCATGTGTCCCAACTGGGAATTGAACTGGCGACCCTTTGGTTCCCAGCCCGCGCTCAATCCACTGAGCTACACCAGCCAGGGCCAAAGTGGCATATATTTTAAAAGCAGTTCTATCTTTGCACTTTTGGATAATTTAAAAAATAACTAGTACACCTATTATGCCCACCATAAAAATGTATTAAGAGGCTCCATTTAAAAAATACAAGGTAAGGGTCTTTTTTCTCTTGTCAAAAACATTTTAAAATCTTTTCAAGATTCTCTTTGTCTAATTCTATGTGCAAAATCACATTTGAGTGGTTCTGATTTAAACTTCTCTCATCTTTTAAAAGGCAATATTCTACATTCTTTAAAGTACATATTTAATTGGACATTTTCATCTAAATTTAATTATAATTCCTTTTTAAAATAATTTTTGTTTTTCTTGTCTGTATTTTATTTGTGGGACAAAGAGGTTGTAGGGTAGTCTCCTGGCTATCACTGTTAAATACTTCATTGCTTTATAAGACAGTTTGAAGTAAAAACAGGACTGTAAGTCCTTGACTCTCTAGTCTAGACAAAATTAAATGTTATGAACTTAATATGCATCTGTAGTTACTGGTGCCTTGCACAAATCCTATGTCTAACATTATATCAAGAATCGATGTAGGTATGAACATTCTCCTGTAGACTAGAGAACAATTAATTCACAGGGGCATAAAGTCAGGCTGTATTCTGTCCTCCCTTTATTATTTAAAGTTACTTATACATTATTAGAATATTGAATGGTACGGAAGCATGCCCTCCATTATAAAAAGTTTTTATGCAGATGGTGTGGTTTAATTGTCATGTGCCAAGAGAGGCTTCAGTATATGACTGCTTCTATTAACTCACTGTTTCTGAAGGAATAACATCAAGCCCACTGTCCTATTTCCTGGGATCTAAGATGCCATTAGTCATAAATTTCACCAACGATATAATAACAGGTATTACACATAAATATTGTGTTTGGTGTCCCAACAAATAAAAGACCTTCTCGTTTCAGAAACATTAACATGTGAGAAATTATGCAAGTGTATTTTACAAATGAGCAGGTGGGGCTTGAGGAATTTTTAAAGGGCCCTGGGAATGCTGCTTGATAGGCCCAGGCCGAGATGCCATCTTTGACCTGGCAAGTACCTACGTGGATACTTCTCTCCCGAAATGATCACCAAGGATAAAATCTCTTGAAGAGGAGTCTGGATACAAACTTGTATTCAATGTTGGAGTTTTTTAATAGGGTCAGGGGCATCTCTCATCTCCCAGGGAACCTGAGGGGAAGCACACCAAAGCTGCATCATAATTCAAATTATAAAAGTCTTACATTCAAGTTTGGATAAACACCAAATTAACAATCAAAAACAGTGGACTAAAATAGAGTAAACTCTGAAAAATATACTTTTATGAGTCTCAATTGGGGAATATTCATAGCGAAAAATATAGAAATACATATGTGAAAGATAAAATATTTAGGAGGCTAGGTAAAAAGTTAAAAAGTGTTGAGTAGTATTTATAAGAAAGAAAAGATATTGTACTGGAGCAGAGAAATATATAAGGTTTAGTACATAAAAATAAAATACAAGACAGTGATTTCAGAAGAGTACAAACAGTTTAGTAAGAAACGATTCCAAAGAGAAATGTTCATATCTGAGAGATCACAACAGTAAGATGAATTGGAGTCAGCCAAATAAATCAAAAGCTGCCTGAGACTGTCTTGTATAGCCGTGAAGGCCCCTGTTTCTATTAGTGACACTATAATGAGAGAAATGACACGGAAATTAGGTAAATACTCATTAGGTGTGAAACCACATACAACCAAGCTCTACCTTCAGGGGAAATTTGACACTTGGTCTGGGAGAGAGGGCAAGATCCCCAGGTCACCATGTTGTGGAGACTGCAGGATTTGCTCTTCCAGATGCTGTGTGCATTGCTCTTGTTGTAAGAATTTGTGTCAGGTTGTTGCCTTGATGAGTTTTCTTGCCAGGAATATCCACGAAGGCTTGCTGAATCCATGCAAAAAGATTAGCGTAGGCGTAAGTGAAGGAAAATAGCCAGACCTCCTTCATTCCAATTCACAACTCTCTCATAGTCTGCAAAATTATTTTCACTAAGTTATGTTTTGACATTCTGTCCTTGGTTTACACTGAAGGAGTGTATATTTACATTATAAAAAAATCTTAAAAAATCCACTGATGCATAGAATGTAGGAATGCTGCTTCATTGTCTTTTATATCCCTATTGTCCCATTTTAGGGCCCGTGGAAAATTCTTCTTTGCATTCTTCTTTTTACATGACTAAAAAAAGTCATATTCAATTTTATTTCTTAATTCATTAGAAGGTACCCAGATGCTTAGAGACAAAATTTTAGCTTAATTCCAGCAATAGCATAGAACATATATATAAGTCTATACTTTTCCTTTTGGTCTTGATATTCTCTTTTTTATTGATCGTAATTGATATACAACATTATATTATTTTCAGGTATATAACATAATGATTCAATTTTTGTATAAATTACAAAATGATCATCGCAATAAGTCTAATTAACATTCATTGCTACACATAGTTACAATTCTTTTCTTGTGATGAGAACTTTTAAGATTTATTCTCTTGGCAACTTTTAAATATACAATACAGTATTGTTAACTGTAGTCATTATGTTGTATATTTCGTCCCCAGGCCCTGAATTTCATTTATTTTTATTTTAGTGTTAAGTAATCTTATGAATGTTTTTAAATTATCTGTGTAACAAAAGCTTGTTATAAGTAAATACGCACAATATAAAATTTGTAAGAAATTAAATAATCTTGGTTTTGCCTTTTAATCTCATTTTTGTTTGGTAGTATTATCTAATATGGTGAATTTTCAATGTGATAATTATAAAGAATACTTGTGTGTTTGAAAAGTGGGAAGTGGGATTCATTAGAAATGCTAGTGGGAAATAATGTCTGGCTGTCGGGCTGAGTGAAATTTTGGTAATCTTGTACAAATTCAGCATTGTTCTTGGGATTATGTAGTTGATTACTTCTGTACCTTGTTTCTCTTGGACTTTAAAAGTGTTTTCTCTGGCTGTGCAGCATGTTAATGCCCTCTGTGAGTTAATCTCTCCTTTCTTGCGGGAGATGGAACTTCTAGCTCAGATCTCTAGGGAAAGCCTTGGTGAATCATGAAAGAAGGATGAATCATGAGGAAGGAAACTAACATATTTCTGACCAGCTCAGGAAAGTAATATTGCAGTAAGTAGGAAGGCCCCGCATAAGAAAAAAATCACACATACCACATGAACAATTCTCAGTTAACTGCCTTATGGGGTTAACACTAACAGAATTAAATGGACCTTTGGAAACAGGCAAAGTTGAATCCTGATTCCTCCACTTAGTAGCTGTGTGACTTTGGTCAAGTTCCTTGACATCTCTATTTATCAGTTTCCTCATCTGTAAAATGGAGATCATATTAGCAACTACTTCATTTTTGTCATATACAGCCTTTATTATGTGGAGATACTTTTTCTTTCTATGACTATGATAAAAACCCTTGTTAAGAATTATTATCATGGATAGATGGTGAATTTTGTCAAATTCTTTTTGTACATTTATTGAGATAAGCATAGGATTCTTTTCTTTCATTCTGTTAATGTAATGTATCACATTAACTGATTTGCATATGTGAACCAATTTTGAAATCCAGGGATGAATCCCACTTGATCATGGTGAATGATCCTTTTAATGTATTGCTGAATTTGGTTTGCTAGTCTTTATTGAGAATTTTTGCATCTATATACATCAGAGCTATTAGTTTGTAGTTATCTTTTTTAGTAGTATCCTTTTCTGGTCTCGGTATCAGGATAATGCTGGCCTCGTAAAATGAGTTGGGAGTGTTCCCATCTCCTCAATTTTCTGGAAGAGTTTGAGAAAGAGTGGTGATACATATTTAAATGCTAGGTAAAATTCACCATGAAGCCATCTGTTCCTAGGCTTTCCTCATTGGGACATTTTTGGTTACTGGTTCAATTTCCTTACTAGTAATAAGTCTATTCAGATTTTTTTTTTATTTCTTCCTCATTCAGTCTTGCTAAGCTGTATGTTTCTAAGAATTTTTCCATTTCTTCTAGGATTTCCAGTTGATGGCAGTTACCATATAGTCTCTTATGATCCTTTGAATTTCTGTGGTTTTAGTTGTAATGGCTCCTTTTTTTGTGGTGAGAATTTGGTTAGTGAAAAATGATAGCCTACTGATGTTTTTATTTGTATTCTAAAACAATGAGTCAAACTGAGCATCTTAAAACAGGTTTATTGGCTATTTGTGATTCTTTTTTCTTTTAAGCTGCCAGATGAATTCCTTGTCCAGTGTTCTATTGGGTTTTCAGTGTTTTTATTATTGATTTTAAAATCGATAATGTATTTAGGTCTCTGTTGCAAAATTTGTTTCCTAGTTTGTTGTTTAGAGGGAGGTCAGCATTTAATGATTATTTGATTATTTGGAGCAACATGCTATCATAGAAAGAGTTCTAGACTCTAGGGTAGGAATACATGGGTTTCAGCTCTGGCTTCATCTCTTATCTGTTCCTTGATTTTGGTTTTCTCATCTGAAAAATGGGAATGCTTACACCTGACCGTGAGAGCTCTGCAAAGACTAAATGTGATAATGTACATGAATGCACTTAATGGACTCCAAAATGCTTTACAGGTGTAAAGGGTTATTTTTATTGTACCTATGGGATGATTCATTGGAGGGAAAGAGAGTTTTTTTCTTCCATCCTTAAACTCTGGTTGCTTACTTCCTAGGTCCAATGCCTACCTGTTTACACATGGCAAATTTAAAAGTATTGATTTCAGGTTACAGGGAAGTTTGATTAAGTCCTTTCTACTCTGCACTGGTCAGGTCTCATCTGGAGAATTGAGCTTGTTTCTGGGGACTGTGCTTTAGTGAGAGTGTTGTTGTTCTGGAGAGCTGGATAAGTAGGTGCCAGGAAGAAATGGGTCTGGAAATCATATTATAAAGAACTCATGGACACAGACACCGTTGTGGTGATTTTGTGGGGAGTGGGGTCAGTGAAGCTAGAAGAAGGTATAGGGAGGATAAATGTGATGGAACAACCCCAAAACATTGAACAAAATGGCACTAAATACATACATATTAATAATAAAAAAATTAGAAAGCATCTTGGAAGAAAGGTAAGTTACAAGGATTTAATATTTTTTCTTTACTATTTGAAAGACTGTTTATAGGGTAGGGAATAGACTTGTTTTTCATTGTCCTACAGAGATGATCTATTACTTTGAGTCGTGAAGTTGGGATCTCTATGAGAAAGAACTTTCTAACAATTCTAGCTGTTTGACAATGAAACAAACTATCTCAAAATAGTGATCTCTTTATTACTAGATGTATTCGAGCAGAAGTAGGATGTCAGGAGTGTCGTAGAAAGGAATTTTGAGTTGGAAGACAGCAATTTCTGAGACCCATCTATATTTTCTACACATGCCAGTGTCTTTTTCACTCATTTGTATTCATTTTCCTTGTAATTTTTGAGGACATACCATTTGCCTAGTCCTGAGTTGGGTGTTGTGAACAACATAAAAATATGGAAGATTTGAACAAGGAGCTATTCTCTTACAGAAAACCAATTGTGGAAGGATAAAGAGAGGATCGAACTTGGAATTAGAAGATTATAAGAGCTGGGAGAGATGGTTCCATGACATTCATTTTCATCTTCTCTCTGTTCATGGAGACTTCTTTACCAGTTTTCTCTTCTTGTCTCTTTATTTCTCCCTTACTCGTTTTTTCTTTATTTTCCTTTTTTTCCCTGAATAATCTGAATTTCTTTTCATTCTTTCCCTCCTTCCTTCCTTCTCATATTTATTTACTAATAAAATAATGAATACTCACTAATCCACCACTTAACTTAAGGAACAGACTATTGAAAGTAACTTGCATCATTTATCTATGTGATCTCCTATCCCAAGCTTCTGACAGCCCACCAGACATGAAAACTGTATTCCACAGAACTAGAACAATACTTCACAAATTTATATGGAACCACAAAAGGCCCAGTATAGCAACAGCAATCCTGAGAAAGAAAAACAAAGTTGGAGGAATCATGCTGTTTAACATCAAACTATACTGTAAGGCTGTAGTAATCAAAACAGCCTGGTACCGGCATAAAAACAGATACATAGATCAATAGAACAGAATAGAGAGCCCAGAAATAAACCCACAAGTTTATAGTCCATTAATATTTAACAGAGGAAGCAAGCACATACAATTGGCTAAAGATAGTTTATTCAATAAATGGTATTGGGAAAATTGGACAGGTATATGCAGAAAAATGAAACCAGACCACCTTCTTGCACCACACACAAGAATAAATTCAGAATGAACTAGAGACTTAAATGTTAGACCCCAAACCATAAAAATCCTAGAAGATAACATAGGTAGCAAAATCTTGGAAATTGCTTGTAGCAATATTTTGTTGGATACATCTCACCAGGCAAAGGAAACAAAAGAAAAAATAAATAAATTGGACATCAAGCTAAAAATTTTTTGTACAACAAAGGAAAACATTAACAAAATAAAAAGACAACCCACAGAATAGGAGAATGTATTCACTGATACATCTGATAAGGGGTTGATATCCAAAATTTATAAAGTACTTACAAAACTCAACACCAAAAAAAACAACCAACCAAATTAAAAAATGGATGAAGGACCTGAATAGACACTTCTCCAAAGAGGGCATACAGATGACCCATAGACATATGAAAAGATGCTTGGTGTCATTAATTATCAGATAAATGCAAATGAAAATCACAATGAGGTATCGAACACCTGTCAGAATGGCCTTCATCAATAAAGCAACAAACAACAAGTGCTGGCCAGAAGGTGGAGAAAGGGGGACCCTTTTGCACTGTTGGTGGGAATGCAGACTGGTGCAGCCACTGTGGAAAGAGGTATGGAGATAACTCAATAAATTAAAGATGGATCTGTCTTTTGACCCAGGGATGTTGCTTCTGGGAATATATTTGAAGGAATCCAAACACTAATTTGGAAGAACATAAGCACCCCTGTGTTCATTGCAGCCTTATTTATAATCACCAAAATTTGGAAGCACCCCGAGTGTCCATCAGTGGATGACTGGATAAAACAATTATGGACAATTACTCAATGGAATACTATTTGGCCATAAAAAAGAAGACATTTTTTCCCCTTGTGGTAGCATGGATGGACCTGGAGGACATTATGCCAAGTGAAATATGCTAGTCAGAGAAAGACAAATACTGTATGATTTCACTCATATGTACAGTCTAATGAACAAAATGAACTATCAAGGAAAATAGAGACAGACTCATAAATAGAGAGCAGGATCATAGCTATAGGGGAGGCAGGTCAAGGGGTGGAGGGGTTGAGCAAAAAGGAAAAAGGACTCATGGAAGTGGACAACAGTGTGGTGTTTGCTGGGCGAGAGGGGGTGTACGGGGACTAAATGGTAATAGAAAAAATACAATAAAAAATAAATTAAGACCTCTTTTCCAAAAAAAAAAAAAGCCTCCTTTGACCTTGCTAAAATGTTTCTTAAATTACATTATCCACATGTCCTAGAACCCGAAATGACCTTCTAATGAAATGATTCTCAATAAGGCATTCACAAATCTGATGACTGGCTACCTTGTGGCCATTCAGAAGCATCACTTTGTGTTCCCCTTAAAGCTCATTTCACTCCCACCAACCTTTGACCTCATAGTCTCACCCTACTTTCCCTGCTTTGACTCTCATCTTATCTTCTACCTCCCCCTTATCAATTTATTCTACTTAGAGCAGAGACCTAAGGACACAGACTCCAGAGCTCAAATCTCTGCTTCACTTCCACTAGCTGAGAGTCCTTACATAGCTGTGTGTTTTACTTTCTTCATCTGTGAAATGGGGATAGTTGCAGACTTACTTTATATACATGCAATTAATATATAAACTTAACTTTTTGTACATCAAATAAATACTTAGAACAGTAAATAGTAAATAAGTATTTGACATTTTTATCATTATTCCTAGCAGAGGCTCTTATTTTTTAATTTATTTTAAAGATTTTATTTATTTATTTCTACAGAGAGGGGAAAGGAGGGAGAAAGGGAGAGAAACATCAATGTGTGATTGCCTCTCATACGCCCCCTACTGGGGACCTGTTCCACAACCCAGGCATGTGTTCTGACTGGGGATAGAACTGGCAGCTCTTTAGTTTGCAGGCTGGCGCTCAATCCACTGAGCCAGGCCATCTTATTTATTCTAAAAATATTTTCTGACTAACACTGTGTTGCATTTCATAAATAATGCATCATTAGTATATTTCCTGAGAACAGAAACCATGTAGATACAAACTTCATTCTAAAAATCTAGTTCAAGTTGGGCTTATTGATGAAAAAGGCAATAAAATAGTCTATGGAAATTAGATTTTCAAGTTTTCATACTCTTGACACTGGCTAGAGAAGAGCAGCCTTCTGATGCATACAACTCTGTGTGGCTACTACTTTCAGTGCTACGACTCTAATTTGATGACCCAGATCTTAGCACTTAGCCTAAATAATTTACATTGAAAACTAAATCCTAGAGGTATAACTTGGGATATTGGATAGGAAAAAGTGTCCAAAATACAGAAGTCTGGGATTCGCCCATTTTCCTAACCCTGCACAGGGTTTCATCTTCTGCAGACCGATTTGATTGTAGGAAGCTGTGTTTTCACAGAAAATTGCTTTGATGAAAAGCTGAAACCACACAGGATTTAGAAGACCTGATCAAGGCACCTTGCAGTCCTCCCAAGGCTGACCCTGCACTGTAGATGCCTGTGCTCCAGCACCGCACTCCAGCTGGGTGCCCGTTCCCTCTGTGGGGGGGGCGGTGCTCTCGGGGGCACTGCCATTTCTCAGCTTATGGATCACCAGGAGCTGTCATGGCTGCAGGTTGCTGGACAGCCCAGTTAATCTTCAAAATATGTCTTCTTTGATTGCATGCTATAACATTATTCTTGCAAGTGCCATTTTCTGAAGGACTTCTAGAGCAATAGAAGGAGCCATAAATTGCTTTCTATCACTGGGAAAAACCATGTGTCTGTTTAAGTATACAAGCATCTTCAGAGGGCCATTTGTGATTGCAGCATTTTTAGACTTAATAGAGCCACATAATAAAGCAGACTCTATCTGAGCATTTAAGTGTCCTCTTTCTTTAGTTTGAAGCACACAGATAAAGATAAGGGTACACTGGAGAGGAAAACATATTTCTCCCAGAGAAGTAAAATAGGCAGTGTGATTGAAGGACCCAGAAAAAGGATAATGATTAGAATTTCAGGTATTCTTGAGCTAGTGGATCAATTCAAAATACATAAGTTTTTCAATTTTTAGAGAAAGCTATAAGTGAAAAAATTGTCATGCTAGTCTACATTCAAATATTGCTGACTTGGAGTTTTAACAAAGCAATTTATATTGCCATGAATTGGAGATGGCAAAGATCTGCATTATCACTGAATCTGTCCATCTGTTGAGTTCTTAAATTCAGTTTTTCTTGAGTCTTTGATCTTAAAATAGTAACAAAACTATTGCGTTGCTGTTGGATAGACATATAATGTAAGAAAAAAAGAATGACTGTATTCATGTATTTATTTATTTATTTAAAAGATTTATTTATTTATTTATTTTTAGAGGGAGGGGAAGGGAGGGAGACAGAGAGGGAGAGAAACAGCAATGTATGGTTGCCTCTCACATGGCCCTCACTGGGGACCCGGCCTGCAACCCAGGCATGTGCCCTGACTGGGAATCGAACCGGGACCCTCTGGTTCCCAGCCTGCACTCAATCCACTGAGCTACACCAGCCAGGGCTCATGTATTTATTTTTAAAAAAGCTAAGGAGAAAGAGCACTTTAAAAATAGAGGTAATATTTATAAAAGGTATTTTAAAAGTGTGACTAATCTGCTTCTCTATAATTAGATAGTAAAATGGGATATTACAAACCTGGGAAAGAGAGAAGAAAATTATTTCTCCCCATAGAAGTGATAGTTGGAATTTTCTCTGTTTTTATTAAAAAGAAGAATTAAACCTAAGAGTGTGCTATCATCCTTTATCTTTTTTTGCTAACATTTTGGCCCATTCAAGAAATAAAATAATTATAGTTTCCTCAAGTCAGTAAGAGGATTCTCAAATACATGCTTAGAATGAAAAGATCAGAATGACCATTCTTTAATCTGAACAAGTAATTTATAGGATTATTAAAAATCCAGGTTTTTGACTATCCTCACTTCAGAGCAAGACATAATTAAATGACGAGAGAATGAGGAACCATGAATCTGCTAATCCGGTAATCACTCAATAAGTTTCAATGATAATTGAAAGCCAGTTAATGCAAAACTCTGCTATTTGTCTTTGGTATACATGAGAACTCTCTGAACATTTCATCTAAATCACTTTGAGACACCCAGGAGCCTGGTAGTACAATACAAACAGACCCATTTTTATAACTCAGGAAGTGGTACCCATTCTTTAAAAGGTGCACCACATAACTAACGGCAAAAGGCTCTTCCATTTTATTATATAACCATGACAGCAACTCAACTTAATAGTATAATGACTCAAACCAGCCATCCCTAGCTGCAAAAATTTAATAGCAACCTTCTCTGGAATGCTGATGAGGAGCACTTCCCAAGAAATTATTGCAGCCTCTTCAGTTTACAAAACAATTGGCTTTAATCTCTGATACCGTTAAGCAGTAGGGAGCAGGTAGGCACATTAACATAGCTTTACTTTTTACAAATAGCACTTAATATACACTGTTGGCCTAAGCATCTCATGTCAGTTGTAGATTTGAGCAAATGGTGCAAGGATTTCTTTTTTCTTGAAAGGCAAAACAATGCTCGCATTCCCATGATGGGACTTTGGAAGGTTTGTATATGGATGAAGTTTGAAGGCAAAAAAACCTTGAACATGTTTCCTTAGGGAAATGTACAATTCCTTGACATTGGTTTAAGTTATAATAAGAAGAAAACTATTAAGAAGAAATCTTCTGAGTTCAACGTAGAAGCATTAGCTTCATTAAGTCCACGTATTCTGCTTGGAGTGTAAAGTTCCACTGTGGCCTTCCCACAGCAGTGCTTCATCTGCTCTATGGTTTCTCGTATTAAAACCTTTTTTAAATTATTGCGTGAAAGTCATGTGTGAATTTCCAATATTCTCTTTCTCAAGGAAGCTACTTTTTTTTTTTAAATTGTTGTAGTCTTTGGATAACATGGAAGAAAGGGCTTAATGAGACTGCTAAAACTGAAGATTGGGCTCTGACCCTTACTAGAATATTTGTGTTCAGCATGTGCCAGGATGTACTTCAAGGCACACCATGGACCGTTGGCATACCTTTCGGGAGCATCAGGTTTCCTTGATGACAGGAAGTATAATTATTAACTTTGTATTAAAACAGACAGAATATGTTGTGAATACATTGGGCAATTTCCTGCATTTTAAGGTAGTAAAAGATGAAACTTTAAAGAAACGTTGCATTTGTGCTGCACTACTGCAGAGGTGGGCTCTCAGGTTCCCAGGAATAAGCACACCTGCCTTTTGGGGAGGCCGCTGTGGAAGACAGGTCTGAGGGGGACTGACTGAAACAGCAGGGGACACGACCTAATGTCTGTTGAAAGCATGTGTTCAATTATACAGTAAGCTGAAGAAATTCAAATATAGTTTTGCCTGGATACACTCTGATGGCACGTTTTCTTTAACTGCAAATATCAGTAGAATTGGCTAAAACACAGTTTTTTAATTCTTGACCTCATACTTAAAATGTAACAAAGTTATTGTGGAATTAACTTAGGCATTATTTATTCAGAGAGAACAGATGTCTCAACTTGCTTCACACTTTCAGCTTCTGACCTCTTTTGATTTGCCCTTTGGGTTTGTGGGGAGAATTTCTCCTTGATCGTCACCCCCATCAACTCTCTCACACTCATAAAGCTCTCCTACTTTCCGTGCTGCATTGACAGGTTAGACAGCTTGACTGTTTTGACTGAATTGCTGCTTAAATGCATTATGTATATAAATATCCCAACAGAAATAGTTCATAGGTATTAAATTTCCATCTTCGGATTTTGAACATGTACATCTGCATCAATGAACATACTTTCTATGGAGAACTTCTAAGTACATTGATCATCTTTTCTTTCTGAACATAATACTGTCAAACAGTCTCTTAGTCAAGGAAAATATCAGCCCCTAGCCCTACCTTCAAAGAGTGTTTACTCTGTTATGGGAGATGAAGTAAGGACACAGAAAACAATTATTTTAGAGAAAAAGTTAAATGAAACAGAGTCCACCAGCCTGAGGTGGCTGTAATGCCATGGTGGCCTTCCTAAGCAAACCAAAATCTAAGTCTATGAATGTGTCAAGCTTACGAAATCAAAACCTTAAGGACAACCAAGCTCACAGCCAACTGGGCCTTAAACTGTAGCCAACCAAGTAATTTCCTTTCCTTGCCTCTGCATTTTATATAGGTCTGTCCCCTGGCTCTGGTGAGCTGAGTCTTCCTAACTGCTTCCACTTTGGTGCTGTCCATTTCAAACAGATTGCTGCTCAAATAAATTCTTAAAATTTTTAAGACGCCTTTGATTATCTTTTAATGAAGGTGCGGAAATAGAAGTTGAAATAGAAGTTCAGAAAGAAAGTTGCTGACCAAGACACAGAGCCTTTCTTTATAGCTTACTTGAAAACCCTCAACAAAGAGCACATATTCTGGTGTTAAAGCAGGCACTAGTCCCAATGACCATAGCTCTTCGACTTTTTAAAGCAATCCCTCTGTCCTGGAGAGCTTTCAGCTGAGCCTCATAGCAATCCTGCGAGCCAGGCTTCTATTTCACAGAGGAAGAAACTAAGATTCACAAGGTCACAAACCTAAAAAGGGTCAGCACAACACTGGACCCCACACCGGTGATTTTAAGTTTAGAGGTGTTTTCTCAAATACTGTGCTGCAAAGTTTCATGCCGCCTAAGTACTTTATAATTATGACTTTGTATTTATGAGTGTGACCTTTATAGTCACATTAAAAGAAATTAGCTCTTGAACTCAAACCCTGTATCTGGGTGTTTAGAAACAAACAAAATAAATATTTCTCAAAATGAGTTCTGTGGAACTCAGAAAAGAGGAAAATGAGAGTATAAACTTGGGAAATACTATCTACTATAGGCCTCTCTGGAAGACTCAGTATGTATGGCATAGAAAAGACCTAGAGAAATACTACAAAAATAAATTCCTTTACTGGTTTTCCAAATTAATTTGAACCTGGATCTTCCTTTTTATACCACTTATTAACAGTTCCCATAATTTGTCCCTGGCTGGCTATCTCAATTGTTTAGAACATCATCATTCTGATGCACCAAGCTTGTAGGTTTGTTCACTGGTCAGGGCAAGAATCAACCAGAGCTTGCATAAGTAAGTGGAGCAGCAAATCAATGTCTCTCTCTCTCTCTCTCTTTCTCTCTCTCAATAAATAAATTAAAAAAGAAGAACAGTTCCCATATTAATACTGAATTAAGCTTATTTCAGAAATCTCTCTTTTATTTGAGTAGAATTAAAAAATACAAACCTAGTTTGAAATTTCCAATGCCAAATTGGGTAGTAAATGCCTGGAATATGAATCTCATTCCCCTCTAACTTTGAAGGTCCCTATAAAGAAAGAAGAGGATCTTTCAGTTTCTTTTTTCCTTCTGCTTCCATCCTTTGGCTGTTTCCAGAGCTGTTAACCGCCATGCTGTGATGGTTTGAAATAACCAGCCTCACTATGAAAAACTTTGATAGATTCAGCATCTCTTTATTTTCCTCCCTGTAGTGATCATTGTGGCACAAAATGATTTTTGAGGTTATGGGATAAGAAAAAAGTTCTATGAAAGCAGGTCTTATTGATCCTATTGCAGGAGGTCTCCTCACTGAGGACGGAAGATGTGGTTACTGAACTGCTTTTTACCAGCCTATGGAAGGGTCGATGCATTAAGTTGAAAAGAATGGGCTTAGATCATAAATCTGTTCTTTGGGGAAATTACAGATTCAAGCTCTTTGAAGATATTTATTTCCTGAAAGTTCTTAATTTATGTTTATTCATTTTCCCTAGTTGATTTCAGCCACAAAGATAAGAAGAAAAACTTAATTCTTTATTGTGGCCATGCCTGGTCAGTGATTAGCATGAAAATGCTTTCTAAGTTTTCCAAAATTGCTTTAAAATAATCGTATTTTGCTGCTTTCATTGGCATGCCTCTGTGTGTGTCTGATACTAGTTTAAATCTTGTTTCTTTGCGAATATTATAAAATAAAATTCCAAAGAAAAAAGGCTGAAGAAAATGCACCCAGTTATTAACAACTACGATTATATTGTGAGTGATTATATTAATTTTTCTAATATCTTATGTGTGTTTCACATTTCTACAATATTATAATAACATCACATAATATTACTATGAAAATAGGAAAAAATGCAATAAAATTGTTTAAATTTAAAATTAAAGTCCTATTTCTCCCAAAACTCCAGAAGTGATTTAAAGCTTTCTGTTTTCCCTTCAGTACTACCTTTAAAAAAGGAGAGGGGAGAAAGTTAATGTATAATATTTCCAATAGTGATGCTTTGTTAAAATTAAATGATCACGTAATGATGATTAAACATCTAGGTCTGCCTTCAATAAAGAAATGAGGAATGGCCTAATTACTGTAGTTTTCCAGTAACAACCTATTCATTTATCATTTTGCTGAACATCACAACCAGAGAGTTACAAAAGAGCATTTTTCAATCTGTAATTTCCCTCCTCGCAAACAGGGTTCTTCTGAGCAGACTGAGGTGTTTAGCCGATACTCACTGAGGAGAGCCCTCCAGCCGTTACTGTAGTCATAGAGCCTGGGGGGACTCATGCTGATTTATATGCCTCAGGTTTGGGGAGCGATTCCCCCCAAAAATGTGAGACCAGGCATCTATCAGTCTTTCCCAGCTTGTGTTTCTCATGCAGATTCATTTCCCATATAGATTTGCTTTGCTATTGGTCCTGACATAGGTACGTTCAGAAAGACTTTACGGGAAAGATTTGGACAGTCAATTGCGATTGTTTTCTTTTCCCTCCTGAGAGAGATTGGAAAGAAGTTTAAATGAAGAGGTAAGGCTTTTTTTTTGAAGACACAGGAGGAAATATTGTATGTATATAATATATCTCTGAGATTATTCCCTAGACTCCACAGTCAGGTGCCTAATTTAGCCATTCCTGTTTGACATGTTTTAGTGATGTTTCCTTAACTTCTCTGTGTCTGACTTTCATGAGACTAATAAATCTTGATGAAAAAATTTTTCCCAATAGTCAATGTTGAATTATCCTAAAATTAATTATATGTTTTATGCACTCTCTAGACCTCTAGTTTCCCTCTGTATCTTTTTTTATCACCTTAATTGATGCTATATCATGAGCTGCCATAGAAAATGGGACAATTGTGAAGTCCATAGCTCTTACCAAACTCACACTAAGGGTAAGATATTTCTCCAGAAGTGTATTAGTTAGAGGAACATTTAAAAAGACATGAGGAAGAAAGTATATTACTAATGACTCGGCAATGATTACATCTTTGGATTATCTTGGTGTCACCTTTCAATCTACTTTGCTAATCATTTCTTTTTTCAGTTCATCTCTCATGCATCCTGGATTGTAGCCGTGTGTTTTTTGGTGGGACGTGTAGTCTGGTATAGGTGACTTTGGTATCGCTGTCTCTTCCTGCTCTCCCTCCTGGTTGAGAATCACTGCTCTAGCCATGGCACGTTGTTTTGAACACCTCGAAGGCTGGCCTCCTTGTGAAACTGTGTCTGATCCTCCTGTTTCTTCATTTCTAATGTTCCTCCCACCACTTCTCTGCCCCACTTCCTCCTAGATGCCACTCATTTTTCAGGAACTCAGTGAAGCAGTGCCACTTTTTGAAGATGTCACTGACTTCTTCTGTATTCCCGTTGTACCTTGAAATGTCTTTCTTTCAGCACATAGGATATGTTATGTTATGAGTGTTTATTCACACATCTGTCTCTTCCATTAAGATGGGAGCACCTCAATGTCAGATAGCGGCTTACTCGTCTTTATAATCCCATCACCTAGAAGAGCCCAGGAAGACCTAGTTTCACAGGAAATGCTGGCTTAATCGTTCTTTGCCGAGTGAATTGTGGATCTGAAGGCTGTATAAAACAACTCTGGCAGCCGTGGTTGGAGAGAAGAATTTTGAAAGGATGATGGACATGCGCTGTACGTTCTCAAGGGAGGGCTGGTCCGCACGGCACACCTGGACAGCAGAGGGAAGTGGAGAGCAACGAGAGAAAGAGTAGGTTTTCTGATACCAAATGTCAATTATTATGATATTTTTCTTAGAGCCATCCTGAACATGTTCTCTATCCCTTTCTTAGGCATTTATGTACTAGATAAATGAGTTAATGTAAAATGCAATCTCTGTTTCTAACTATCAGGGTTTATTTTGTTTGTATGTTTGTTTGTTTGTTTAGTGCTATCTCACATAGAATGATGAAATTCCAAGAAATATCCCGATTCTTTACAGTCTGTGTTTATACATTAAGTTAATAAAAACAATCCAAATTACCTGATAGGAGAGCCTCCTGACTGACCTTTATATACCTTCAACTGTTAAGGATCTCATGGTAAGGAAACTGACTTTGGAAACTATGGAGTTAGAGCCATAGATGGTTCATTAAATGGGACAAAACCCAGCCTAAGTCAGTGGAATAATGTGCATTTTAGAATGTCATTGGGGAAATGTTTGTTTAGGGCAAGAGGTGAGGTAGGGTATAATTTAGTTCCCTGCACACTGGTTGCATCTGAGATATCTTGGATTTAAACTCTGCGAGATCCGAGTGACAACATTTCTTTAAACTTTCTTTCTTTTTTTTCTGTATGCAGAATTGAGTGCTCTGCTGGGTGCTGCACTCAACCATCCTGACTTCCTCCTTAATTGCACAAGTGGCTGAGCTCTTACAATGCCATATTTCTGTTCATTTGCATTTACACAATATACTTCATGGTGTGCTTTAAATGCACCATTTGAATGTCGAGTCCTGTCTCCTCCTTTTGGTTCTTACAGTGGCCAAGCCCACAAATAGGGCAAGTCTGAAGAGGGCTGCTATAATCTCAATGCGAGATTGTCTTCTTGTAGTCGGCCAATATTCAGCGGGCTTCTGAGGTGGTGCTGAGCAGTAATTCAAATGGGAGAACACAGCAATAAGTAGAGGGAAAGAACACCCAAGGTGATCATTTAGAAATCATTTTCAGGTCAGAATGAAATAACATGGGATTTGTTTTATTTTATTCCAAACACCATATAATCAAAAGGGTCTCAGGCTCCCAGGGAGTTAACTACATGGGGTTTCTTTACTGAACTGTTAAACAAAGCTTGAAAGAAGACTTGCCTTGTATTCTCTTCCTAACCCACATACTAGTTTTCAAATAAAATGGAGGGATCTCTCCAGTCAGATAATATAATTTCATCAAATGTTATAACTTCAGCTTCTAAAGAAGGTCTGTTGTCAAATATAGAGTGCATTTGAGATAGCAGGCATATTCTTAATGTGGTCTAGTGTGAAGTTTGAACATATTCTCCTTTCAAATTAACTAAATAAAGAAAGAGCTTCCAAGTTGTCCTGAATGGCAGAATTAGTGAAACCAGAGATGGAGGGCTGCTGATTCAGTCATTCTGTACTGGCTCGTGCTAAATAGTTTTCTGTGGCAGGCTTTTCTCCGTGACGACACTGCTCACATTTTGACTGGAAATGTCTTTGTCACGGGTGGCTATTCAGTACAGTGTACCATGTTTAGCATTGTCCCTGGCCTCTACCCACTAGATGTTAGTAGCGCTCCCCCTGTTTTGACACCCAAAAATATTCCCATATAGTGCCAACTATCCCGTGGAGGGGACAAGATTGCCTGGGTTGAGAATAATTGCTCTATAATAACAATCTTGGCAGCTGTGATCAGCCTAGTTGGGCAGCATTTTTATTCAGGAAGTATAATATCTCATGAGATCCTTTTGATGCAGCGCTGGGGTTTGGCTTGTATTGTGGAGAGTGAATGTTTGTTAGTAGCTCCAGTTCACACCGAAGTGACCGGGACTTTCAGAATTAATGCTGTGATTTTCTCACCAGGCTATGCCCAGTTATGGTCTCAGACTCTCTCAGCTCCCTCACTACGGGCCAGGTGGAAGCAGAGACCACTCCCTGTTGGTTTCCCAGCAATATTGTAAGTTGTTTTTTATGTAGGAAATCCTAATCTCAGTAGATTATTACCATTACTTTGAAATATTTAGCTTATCAATAGGATATCAGCAGTGATGCTATTCTGTAATATTTCAAATTAGAATAAAAATTTTACACTTTTTGTTTTTGTGATTCACAATTCGGGTTTATAAATCTGTACTAACCTGAAGTTATAAACCCAGGGTTTAATTTATGAAACCTGCCAGCAAATCTTAGCAGTTTGCTTTTGATTCATGTTTCTCTTCTTTCTAATGGTAATTTTAGCCAAACCATTTTTAGTGTTTTGTAAGTCCAAAAATTAATTTCCATATCTTTAAATTGGTTTATAAATCCTAATATAGATTTACAAGTCCTGAAACAGATTTTCAAATAATGCCAGCAAATCCTAAATAAAAAGACTTGATTTACAAACATGGATTTTGCACCTGGTTTTCCAGGAAGTGATTATAAATCAGGAGTTGAGAGCACCCCTGGCAGAGTGAGCCTCGCTCTCTCTGGGAAGTCCTACTCTCCGCGTTGAATCGCACAGCGCTGATTTATAAGCAGCAGCCCTGAGCTGGCCATGCTCCTCTGGTTCTGACAAGCCGGAGTTGGTGAGGGAAAAAGGGCCACATCCCACAGGCTGGCTAAAACGCCCACTAATCAGACTGAAGACAGCAAACCATTCGTTTTCTTTGTCAGCATTGGGAAGTGGTATCCAGATGTCAAGACTCCCACTTCTTCCTGAGTAAAACAGCAGACTCCCATGGGAGATGTTATACGTATGTCATGCCTCAAAGCCCAGGGCCGGGGCCAGGGTGAAGAGAGTGTGTCCTTTCTCAGATGGGGCTGAGGGCTGGCATGTGTGTCTTGTCCCTTGCTGTCACTGTGCTGCTGAAGATGCCTGGCCTATGTCAGAGTATGCACCAAACTGGGGACAATGGTCATTCTGAAGAATGGGCTGGAGGTAGAAGGGAGGAGAAGTGGGAAATTGCATTTCTACTTTACTTACTTCTGTGCTATTTGAATGACTTTCACAGTGAATGTATATTAATCTCATTATTTTTTTTAAGAGTTTATTTATTTATTGGTAGAGAGGAGAAGGGAGGGAGACAGAGAGGGAGAGAAACAGCAATGTATGGTTGCTCCTCACATGGCCCCCACTGGGGACCTGGCCCACCACCCAGGCATGTGCCCTGACTGGGATTCGAACCGGGACCCTTTGATTCCTAGCCCACGCTCAATCCACTGAGCTACACCAGCCAGGGCTAATCCCATTATTAAAGAAAGTTTTCTGAAAGGGAGTTTACTAGGAATACAAAGGGAATGAAGGGTTTTGTTTTTATGTGCTCTTTAGTAAGTACCGAAAGTCGACTGCCTCGCACAGGGATCCTTTGTTAACTAGCACCTGCTCCACTCTTCATAGCTGCCCCTCACATTTATAAAGCAGATTAGGGTCCTTCCAGAAAGTGCTTTTTTATTTACTCATCCAGTTTCCTGTGAACCAGGCAAGGCCGATGTGGAAAATGAAGCTCCTAGACAAGCATGGCTTGTTTTCCCCCCAAAATATTTAAGTCGAAGCGGCAATATTGGGAGCAGCTTTGGCCTCTGGTTTTAAGACCATTGCTCTTTGCACAGAACCATGTGTACGGCGTACACAGACCTGCTCGCTGCAGAGGTCCGGAGTGCATCCTGCCTCCTCTGGTCTAGTGGTCCCAGTGGCCGACTACCCTGGTATTATGCCGCAGCCTGTGAACCCACTGAAGCTGTGCCATGATGATCTTCTTTGAAAAGCTACAAGCAATTAAATCCATTCTCTCTCTTTCTCTCTCTGCCCGCCATTCCACTGAGCCAAGTTTTGTCCAGTTCCTTCAAAAGTCAGTTCAAACACAATTTTTTCTTTTTCTTTCTTTTTGAGGTAAAGTGGCCTTCTTGACCACTAAACCACAGATTGCTCTTTTAAATGATTGTTGCTGTGACGGTTTGTTCATCTGACAGATAATTGTGTAACTCCTCACTTCAAGTCTGTCACTGCTGGTCAGAAAGGTGTCTGGAGTTAAAATCGGGAACTCTGGGTTTCGGTTCTGGCTCCATACTTGCTGGAAATGAAGGATGATAAACCTCAATTTGCTTAAATAAGAATATATTTTCACTTTCCTATCTATTGAACACAGCGATTATAACACCCAAATTAAATAAAATAGGAGAAAATGTCTTGAAAACCTTAAATGCTATGTAAATTATGGAAGTTACTAAGGTGTGCCCACAGTCGAGGGTCTGAAAACTTTACAAATGGATGAGGGCCATGATGTTGAACCGTAACTTTTTTT
>PVJI01011210.1:0-57078 GCA_004026765.1 Micronycteris hirsuta
CTGACAGTCTTATGGGGATTCCTTTGTAGGTAACTGTCTCCTTTTCTCTTGCTGCTTGTAAGATTCTTTCCTTATTCTTGACCTTGGGTAATGTTATTATGATGTGCCTTGGTGTGTTCCTCTTTGGGTCCCGCGTCTTTGGGGTTCTCTGAGCTTCTTGGATTTCCAGGAAGCCTATTTCCTTTGCCAGATTTGGGAAATTCTTGTTCATTATGTGTTCAAAAATACGTTCAATTTCTTGGTGTTCCTCTTGTCCTTCTGGCAGCCCTATGATCCGGATGTTGGGTCATTTACAAATGTCTCTGAGGTTCCTGAGTCCCTCCTCATTTTTTTGAATTCTTGTTTCTTCCTTCTGGTCCACCCCATTGGTTTGAGTCCCAGCTTCCTTTTTTCCCTATTGGTTCCCTGTAAATCTTCCTCCGTTATCTTTATCATTTTGTTCATGTGTTCAACTATCTCTTCCAGTTTTGTGAGCATCATGATTACCAGTGTTTTAAACTGGGCATCTGTTAATTTGGCTATCTCTTCATCCGTTAGTTGTAATTTGTTCTGATCTTTCGTTTTGGCCATTTTCATTCTTTTTTATCTCGGCGCACCTGTCGGAGTCTTAGGTGTTTGTTGGTGCCTGGTAACCTGGGTCATTTTTTTGTGACGTTTCCTCTGGGGGTGGGGCCTAGGAGGGAGCAATGGCGTCTGCCGTTCACTGCCACTCCCTATCACCCTCTGCTCCTCAGTTCCCCACTGCCTTTTCCACTAGTCTCGGCCCTGCTGGTTCCCACTGGCCTCTCCAGTTACGCCACCGGCCTGCGAGGTTCACCCGTTGCTCGGGGTAGTGTTTTGTTTAGGCGCTCACGGGGTGAGTTCCTCCGGGCAAACTGCCTCTCACTCTGCTCCTCCGCTCGGTTCTGCCCCGCTTACTGGCCTGGATGTACATCCTCCCCAACTTCCTGGGTGTCGGACTTCCCTTCAGTTCGATTCTGTCTGTTCTGGTTGTTTGTTTTTCGCTATTGAGTTCGTTGTTTAAACTCTCTGGTTGTGAGCGGCGGTGCAGTGCGCCCACCTACGCCGCCATCTTGGCGGAAGTCCTCATTATGGTTTTTAAAATAGATAATTCAACAGTTAATCTGATGTCAGAAGAATCAGCACCTTTAATAAAACATAGATTGTGGCTCTAATAAATACTGTGACATCATTTAAATCCAAACCTTATTGGTAACAAGTAGCCTGACTTGTCACATGGTGAAATATTTTAAAAATATTCTATTTCCTAATATCTCCACACCAAAGACAAATCAAGCCTCATTTTTCAGGAAAAAAGTGACCTAATCTAATAAGGAGGGGAGCTTCCTAAATAGCACAGTGAAACATTTTTGTAGTGAATATTGCCTTGGCGTAAGCTCTCTCTGAATTCTGGCAGTAAAATGTTTAGCATATACCCAGGAATATTAACAGCTAACATTTATTAAGGACTTACTGTGTGTTAAGCACAGTGGTTTTCTTACAATCCCAAGATACCCAAGAGGGTGAGGGTGAAGGCAATGCAAAGCAGCCACATGTCCCAAGTTCAGGAGTAACTAGAAAATAAAGCACACTCATTTGAAGAATGAATCTGGTTTGTTTTCAGAATAACTTGGAAACATGATGTCCCCATCAATGCCATTTCTTTGGCTACTACTTCCATACAAAAGTCATACTAAGGTCTATGTTCTATTTCTATAACATCCATTCATCTCACCAGCTGTTCACTGGTCACTAGTGATGACTTTTGTCTGTCCTGAGCAGATATTTTCAAAATCTACTGAGATAGATGAATTCCATTTGGTGCTCTACTTTTCTTGTCTGGCTGCTGCGACAGGCAATTCTAATCTGATCTCAGCCTCACCTCTATGCTCTCTGCTGTCACTGCTCTGACCCAGAAGGCCTCTCACACTGCCTGCTTTGCAACAGCCACAACTACAACAATAACACAATGAATCAGCTCAAAATGCATCACTCAGTTTCAGGCAATTTTCAAATAACTAAACACAAACAAATATGTAATGAACTGAGTCTCGTCTTTGTGGTGATTAAACTTAGCTGTCGGGGCTTTCCTACATGTTAACCACTGTGCTTGAAAATAAAGTACCTCAGTGGAACATAAATATCAAAAAATTGCTTAATGAATACTGTGAAGAAGCTGAGACATCAGCTGAATCAGAAGAAAGCATTGCTGATTGCAAATCATTAGACTGCTTCTCAGCTGAGCCAATTATTATATAAACCATAACTCACAATGGGGAGTACCTGCAGTGCCCAACTCCTGCATTTACATCCTGAAGGTGCTGAGGCTTCAGACATGATACATCACCTGATGAATATGCACCTGTGGTTAATCAATGCACATACGCATGTGTCTATGCCTATGTATATGCCTATGTATATTTGCGTGCCTACCTACAAATATTATACTTATCCCTTTATTAAAAGAACCATACATGGTGCATTGAAAGCAAAGTTAGATATTGTTACTTGACATTTAAAAAATTGCTAACCTCTAACTTCCACTTTCATAGGTGATATTTAATTTTAGAGGTAAGACTTCAGAGTCTTAAGTATACGCTAAAGAAATCCAACACTCATTCAATAAGAAAATTGCTACCCTAAACGAATCAATGAGCAAGGAGGAAAGTCTCCCTTTAGTTTTGAATATAAAGATTCTGATTCTATTTGAGGAGCACCCCATGTGATAACTCCTCAGTCACAAGTTCAATTCTTTGCAGAAAAGGGGTGTGGTCTCTGCTACAACCAAATAGTGAGGACGGAAAGAACCCCAGCAATGCTGCCACACACACCTCTCATCTAGACCTGAGCTCACAAGTAAACATGATGTGAGGAATAGGGTCTGTGCATCTCCGGACCTCAGCTGAACTAGGCGATTTCCAATCTTACGAATTTTAATTCTCCAGGCACATATGATGGTGTGCTTAGGACCAAGGGAAGATGTGTGTAATATGAGAGAGGAGTATCAGTGGACCGACTACATTAATATGTGAACAGAAGTATCTAATTAAAATAACAAAGCAGTCCTACATTTCCCTTAGAAAGAGAGTTTCACAAAGCCAACCTCTATGTAGTATTTTGGATCCTACTGGGGAGATGGAAGACATATGCTACCCATACTTTTTGGAATTGGATACACCTGGTGAGGTTTAAATCATTTTTTATTTTTTCAATTACAGTTGACATACATTATTATATTAGTTTCAGGTGTACAACCCAGTAATTAGATATTACATAACCTATTAGGTGATCATCTGATAAATCTCACACCCATCTGACACCACATATAGTTATTAGAATATATTGACTATATCCCCTATGCTGTATTTTACATTCATAGGGTAATGACTATTTCATAAAAAACCAATTTGTACTTAGTCCCTTCATCTTTCCCACCCACTTTCCCAAGCTCCCTCCCATCTGGCAACCATCAAAATGTTTTCTGTGTCTATGAGTCTATTTCTGTTCTGGTTGTTTGTTTATTTTGCTTTTTAGATTCAATTGGTGATAGATATGTATTTATTGCCATTTTATTGTTTATATATTTGATCTTTTCATTTTCTTTTTCTTCTTCATAAAGAATACCCTTCAACAATTTATATAATATTGTTTTGGTGGTGATGAACTACTTTAGTTTTTTCTTGTTTGGGAAGCCTTTATCTGTCCTTTCATTCTAAATGATAGCTTTGCTTGGTAAAGTAATCTTAGTTGTAGGTTCTAGCTTTTCATCACTTGGAATTCTTGTCACTCCCTTCTGGCCTGCAAAGTTTCTGCTGAGAAATCAGCTAACAGTGTTATGGGAGTTCCCTTGTAGGTAACTAACTGCTTTCGTCTTGCTGCTTTTAAGATTCTCTGTCTTTAAACTTTGGCATTTTAATTATGATGTGTGTTGGAGTGGGCCTCTTTGGGCTCATCTTGTTTGGGATCTATGAACTTCCTGGACTTGTGTGTCTATTTCCTTCACCAAAATTAAATACTTTTCTGTCAATACTTTTCAAATAGTTTTTTGATTTCTTGTTCTCTCTCTTCTCCTTCAATTATCCCATGATGTAAATATTAGTATGTTTGAAGTTGTCCTAGAGGCTACCTATATTATCTACATTCTGGGGATTCCTTTTCTTTTTCTTTCTTTCTTTTTTTCTTTTCTTTTTTTTTTCCCCCGCTATTCTGACTGGATGTTTTTTACTCCTTTATATTCCAAATCACTGATTTGATTCTCATCTTCACCTAGTCTACTGTTGATTCCTTGTAAATTATTATTCATTTCAGCTAGTATATCCTTCATTTCTGACTGGTTCTTTTTGGCCATTGAGGTTCTCACTAAGTTCCTTCAGCAGCCTTAGAACCAGTGTTTTGAACTCTGCATGTAGTAGATTATTTGTCTCCACTTTGTTTAGTTGTTTTTTTTTTGAGCTTTGTTCTGTTCTTTCATTTGGTCCATGTTTCTTTGTCTCCTCATTTTGGCAGCCTCCTCATGTTTCTTTCTTTTTCTTTTAATTGTGGATTCATAGTAATATTTTATTTTTTAATATATTTTATTGATTATTCTATTACAGTTGTCTCATTTTTTTTCTCCCCTTTACTACTCTCCACTCTGCAACCCCCCCCCCACCAGCATTCCCCCACCTTAGTTCATGTCCATGGGTCATACATATACATTCTTTGGCTTTTCCATTTTCCATACTATTCTTAACCTCCCCCTGTCTATTTTGTACCTACCATTATGCTTCTTATTCCCTGTAGATTTCCCCCCTCTCCTCTCTCCCTCTCCCCACTGTAACCCTCCATGTGATCTCCATTTCTGTGATTCTGCTCCTGTTCTAGTCGTTTGTTTACTTTGTTTTTGGTGTGTTTTTTTTTTTTTAGATTTGATTGCTGATAGTTAAGAGTTTGTTCTCATTTTATTGTTCGTAGTTTTCATCTTCTTTTTCTTAACATTTCACATAAAAGGGGTTTGGTGATGATGAACTCCTTTAACTTGACCTTATCTGGGAAGCAGTTTATATGCCCTTCCATTCTAAATCATAGCTTTGCTGGATAGAGTAATCTCGGATGTTGATACTTGCCTTTCATGACTTTGAATACTTCTTTCCAGCCTCTTTTTGCCTGCAAGATTTCTTTTGAGAAGTGAGCTGATAGTCTTATGGGAACTTCTTTGTAGGTAACTGTCTCCTTTTCTCTTGCTGCTTTTAAGTTTCTCTCCTTTAATCTTTAGTAATGTAATTGTGATGTGCCTTGGTGTGTGCTTCCTTGAGTCCAACTTCTTTGGGACTCTCTGAGCTTCCTGAACTTCCTGGAAGTCTATTTCCTTTGCCAGATTGGGGAAGTTCTTCTTCATTGTGTTTTCAAATAAGTTTTCAATTTCTTCCTCTTCCTTTTCTCCTTCTGGTACCCCTATGATTTGGTTGCTGAAATATTTAAAATTGTCCTGGAGGTTCCTAAAACTCTCCTCAGTTTTTCTGAATTCTTATTTCTTCATTCTGTTCTGATTGAATGTTTATTTCTTCCTTCTGCTCCAAATCATTGATTTGAGTCCTGGTTTTCTTCCAGTCACTGTTGGTTCCCTGTATTTTTCCTTTATTTCACTCTGTGTAGCCTTCACTTCTTCCTCTATTTTGTGACCATACTCAACTATTTCTGTGAGCGTCCTGATTACCAGTGTTTTGAACTGTGCATCTGATAGGTTGGCTATCTCTTCATCACTTAGTTGTATTTTTTCTGGAGCTTTGATCTCTTCTTTCATCTGGGCCATTTTTTTCATCTTGATGTGCTTGTTACATAATAAGGAGTGGAGCCTTGGGTGTTCTTCCAGGCAGGGCAATCCACCATTGCTGTACTGAGGCGCTGTATGTGGAGGAGGGGTCAGAGAAGGAACAATGCTGCTTAGTCAGCCCTCTGCCTTCTTTCAGTGACTTCCTCTGCTACCCACAAGCAAATTGTGCCCTTCTGGTGCTGATTCGTGTGTGGGTGTGTTTGTGTATGTTCTAGGAGCCTGTGGGTCTCTCCAATAAACTCTCCTGTGAGCCTGGGAGTTTCTCCCGCCTCTGTCACAACCCCTACAGGATTTTTCAGCAGAGGTTTTAGGCTTTATTGCCCCGCACTGGAATCTAGATTGTGTGGTCTGTCTCACTTCCCAGTTGTTCTTCTTGGTTTACCCATACACAAATGTGGGATCGCCTAGTCCACCAGCCACCACCTTTCCCAGTCTGCCAGCCATCACCTTGCCTGCCCCAGTCCTCCAGATGCTGCCTTGGCATGAGTCCTCTCCATCCCAGCTGCCTGTCTCCGCCCTTCCTACCGGTCTGGCTGAATGTCTCTTCTTTAATTCCTTGGTTGTCAGACTTCCATACAGTTTGAGTTTTTGGCAGTTCTTGTTATTTTTGTTTTTAAATTTGTCGTTGCCTTTCTTTTGGTTGTGGGAGGAGGCAAAGTATATCTACCTATTCCTCTATCTTGTCCTCCAAGTTGGTACATCTCCTACACTTGGAATAGTGGCCTTGTGTTGTAGGTGTCCTGTAGGACTCAGTGGTATAGCCTCCTCAATCACCTGAGCTGGGCACTTGACATGTGCCCCATCCATCCCATGTGGACTGTATGCACCCTCCTGTTGTAGTTGAGCCTTGATTGCTGTTGGCATGTCAATGGGAGGGAGTTACCCACAGGCTGATCAGCTGCAAGGACTGGCTGTGACCACTGACCATCAATCTCCAACCACAGTGTAGAATTAGCCATGCAGGGACCCACCCTATAGAGCAGGACTTACTTCAGTAGGGCTCTGGTGCCCACTGAGTCTGCCCCTTGAGAGTGTTGGTTGTGCAGGTGGTTGGGTGGTGCTTTGCCATGGTTTGAAGGTATGCACTGGGTATGCTGGCTCTGGGGCCTCATGGGAGGTACAGGCCAAGTTCAGCTACCACCACATGTATTCTTCCCAGGGCCCCCAGCATGAGCTACAAATTGATCTGTAGATGGCTGATAACTGTGCTGGGCTGGAGGTGCCAAGTGAGGCCCAGCTTTGAACGAAAGCTATGCTGCTAATGCCAGGCCTGGGGTGCATGGCACACTGAAGCCAGATACTATTTGTTTGAGATTTTAGAAAAATCTGATGCATGAGACAAAATAGGCCATTCATTTGAAAAACACACTGGAAAAAGTTGGGTGGGCCAGAAAGTTGGGTGGGGCAAGGCCTCAGGGAATGACCAGGGCAAGGGCAGGGGAACACCAAGAGCCAAGCTGATGTAGTTAGTCTTAGATATGGCACCCATGTGTTGGATTTATGGGGGTAAGGATCATCAAAGGAACAATGGCCTCCCAGAACTTCTGTTTGGCAGAAGGCTGTCCCCCCAGCACTTGCCCTGATGCCACACAACTCAGTTCCTTCCCATATGTTTCTGGTGCCTTTCAAGATACTGCACAGTGCTGGAGCTCAGAAAGAGTGAGTCCAAATAAGTCCATGCATAGGCCCTTTAAGAGGAATTGTTCGGACTCAAGAAGCCCTCCATCTCATTCAGCCACAATCCCTCCTGGTTTTTACAGTCAGAAGTTATGGGACTTCTCTTCTTAGCACTAGAACCCTGGGCTGGGACCCCTTGCTCCTCAGGGGGACCTTAGCAGCCAAGCTAATCCTCCTGATTTTTATTTACCTCATGTGGGTGTGTGACCAGCTTGTTCTGTGTCTCCACCCATTTTACCTATCTTGATGTGGCTTCTTCTTTATTTCCCTAGTTGCAGAACTTCCATTCAGCCAGATTTCAGATGAATGATGATTTCTCCATAGTTTAGTTGCAATTTTGATGCGATTGTTGGAGGAGGCGAGTACTATGTTTACCTACGTGGCCATATTGACCAGAAGTCTCTACGTTTGGTAAGGTTTAAATAGATACTTGGAAAAGGCCGAGTATAAAGTTTGGACATGTCAAATAGAGCCCATCGCTTTATATATTTTTTTTGTTGCCAGTGAAAGGAAATCAGAGCTGATGGTTCAGTGTCAGTCACTTACAGGACATATGTCTTGGAGAAAACCATGGCTGGTAGATGCTGACTGTGTCTAATCACAATAGCCTATTTCTACTGTGTGTTCACTATATGCCAGGCACTGTGTTTGATGCTTCCCAAGGAACTTCTCATTTAATCAATATAACAACATTCTTATTATTCAGAATTTTTAGGAATGGAAACTTATCTAGCAAATTAGTAGAGCTTCTAGACATTATGTTCCAGAGTTCCCCAGTGGGGTGGAGTTCCACTTGTTCATGGTGGTAACTTGCTGATACAACACCCACTGTTGGCTTTTTTAAATTTCTCACTTTCCCACTCCTTTATTGGTGTTTCCTTTGATTATTTCTAAAATAAAGTACTTAGTATTAAAGTTCTTGTCCTGGGGTTTGTTTCTGGGAACACCAATCCATGACATTATCAGAAATACATACTTGAAATATGTCTGTACATAAACAGACAAAGAAGCTAAAACTGACATCTGGTCTACACAATTGTGATGGATGGTCTTGCAATCATAACAGAGTCCTAGATCTCTGGTTGCTATTATATAATACTAAAATTACAGTGAATATACAATGATTACTTACCTCTCAGTTCCAAATTTTTCTTAAATATCTTTCTGTTAGTTTTATATTCCTTTCTGTTATGGAGCCTCAATCTAAGTTGAGCAAAATAATTGTAGGGCTACTTAAATTCTGGTCCATTAGCCATGGTCCATTAGCATTCACATCATGGTGCTAAAGGTTAATGTGGTTAATATGATCTTAGCTGAGGAATTAAATTAAAAATTAAATTTTGAATGCAATAAAAAACATTAAAATTGTTAGAAGCATTAAAAGTTATAAGTTTTCATATATGGGTTAAAAAAAATCTGACCTTTCCTTTGATCCTAGGGTCTACTGAACTATAGCAAAATATGTGCAAGAAGAACAAAGTGTGGTCCTAGTCTCTGCCTCTAACCATAAGATACTTGAGATTAATAGAAATATTCTCTCCATAAGGAAAGGATTGGTCTGTTATTCTGGTATAACCACCGTGATAGTTATACAGATCTTATAATCAGATATATATTTAAGAAACTATTTGAAATGATTTACAATCCCACCTAGAAATCTATTTTTTGTTATTATTTTGTAAAGTGGTTTAGTAAAATCAAACACTAGAACATTTTGTAATAGTTGAATTATAGAAACAACTGGAGTTGGGAACGGTTTTCTCCTTAACGTGGTGTGTGTTAAGGAGAAATGTGGTGTGCATGCATGTGTGACTATACTTAGCCTACAAGGTATTGTCTGCCAAATGGGACAGGACACTTTCTTTGCTCCAACTAACTTCCCCCTTTCCCCTTCCCTGCCCCAGAAGATTATGAAAGCAAAAAAGAGGGGTGGTTGGGGAGGAAGTAGGAATTATTTAAACTGTATAAAAATGCTGGAATAAAATGAACATTCAAAACTCCTATGATTGCATTTAATCTTTCATTCAGCTCATTCACTGAGAAAATATGTCTTCAAATGGTTCACGTTACAGAATACAACGGCCCCACTCACCTATCCTAGACTCTAGATTAGCTATAAAGACTATTGCGGCACGATGATAAATGAAGAAATTTACTCTAACAATCTACAGGGGAGTCAAGTGCCAATAATTTAAGACTTTTGTTGATACAGTACTAACTTTATATTCTAAGCAATCACAACCTCTATTTATCCACATGCCGTTTTTATGGCCTAGAAATCACACTATTTGTTCGGGGTGATAATTTATTATATCACAGAAGATTTTCAAATTACAGACCTGCGTTGAGTTAGGAAGGAAATTAAAATACTTTGCCCCCTTCCTCTTCATAGGTAAAAATCGTCCATTCAATAGATTGAGTGTTCCAAAGGAAATAGGACTCTTGATTATTTTTAGAGTTTTCAGCTGCAATCAAAATCTGTAGGAACATATTTATATTTCAGGCAAGAGAAGCCAAGAAATCAGTTTTTAATAAGTGGAGAAGTGTGGTATCTACAATACGTCGAAGGACTTCATCATGTGTAATATCTTCTCATTGACTGTCTACTAACAACCATTAAAATAATATTTCTTCTACTTTAGGCATTTACAACTACCCTTTATAATTTTTACCAGAGTCTGTATTATATTTATACTATTATTTTGCTTAATTTTTATTCAAATAAACTTACCTTATAATTATTAGTGTAGAAAACAATCATACTAGTGGTATGCCTCCCACACTTGGGAAAACACTGCATTAAAAGAGTTATTTGCAGCTAAATTCATTAGCCATGTTCTCTGCACATTTACCACATTTCGATGAGATCTAAAAGTGTTATTGTTTTCTTTTTCTCAATATCTCAGTGATAGTTGGCTTCAACTGAATACTATTTTAAATTGTATTTGAATTGTCCTACCATCAATAATATAGATCTGTCTGTAATTAAGCTATATGTTGCTAGTAAGTTGCTCTCCATCCTCAATTTAAATAGTCTTTTATCATTTTGCTCAACTCTACATCCAATGGCCAGATATAATGAAATGTCTGTGAACGCGCATTTTTCTATTTCAATAATGTTACTGAAAAAAGTAAATGGCCCATTTCACAGCTTTTAAAAAAAATACCCTCTGTGGGTGGGTATAAGGATATCCATTGTAAAATTATTTCAACTTTTCTGTATTATTCAAAACTTAATAAAAAAACATTGAGGAAAAAGCCGAACTTAAACTTTATGACAGGCAAAAACATGCACGTTTGAGTTTGTGCTCACATTAGTGGGTAAAAGTGAGTGCAACATGCTGCAGCTGAGTGAGAAACTGGCTGTGGGCTCTCAGAGGCGTAGCCCAAGGATGGTCACAAAACCCTAAGGACGGTCACCAATTCCTTGTGGTATTGACAAGTAAACATATTTGGTTCACTTCTTCTACCAATTGGTAAAAGTAACTGTAGATATTACGACCTCTTTTTTAAAAAAAATTATCGTCTACATTTTAAGAAAAATGTTAAGAAGAGATTCCTCAATTTTATTATTGGAAAGGTACAAAAGGTAATATTCAGATATAAAGAACGTATGAACTGGAACTATTATCTAAGCACCAACAATTCATCGCTTTCTGTTCATTCTGTGTCAATTTCCTCGATATATTGCCTCAAGGAAATATATTTGTCTGTTTATTACTTGGTTAATTTTTACCTTAATTGTCAGTGGCACTTATATACAACTTATATATGGGGAATATTTAAAAATCTTTGTAGTGATTTTTCTAACACATTTGCAGTATTAGGTAAGGTGTATTCTAATTACCTAGCAAGCAGTTTCCTGAACACAGAATAATACATATGACACTTTTGTGGTGTGAATAGCCCTCATTATCTTTCGACAAATAATAACAACTTATCAAATAAAAGTTAATGATTTTAATAAAGAATTATTGGAACTTGCTGTTATTAAAGAAAGACGGATGCATTGATTGGTGCACACGGTGCCATGCCCTGAAATAGGACTACATTCGGTCTTTACTCTTTTTGATTGACGTGCATGCTATAACAAAGCTCTTACTGCCATTCAATATCAGCAATGGTATTAGCAATGTAATTTGAGTTGCTTGGTAAAGAAGTGAAAATGAAGATTGTTTTTGTATATTGTTGCTTGATAAACTTCATTCAGCTTGGTTACATCAAAATTCCTAAAGTGAGAAAATGAACTGAACAAAGTAAAAACAAAAAGCAGCACATGGGAAATACACTCATGTGCATTTTTATTCTCATAAAAGCTTTTAAAAACTGAAATCTCAAATAATTACTTGCAATAGGACAAGCACAAAACAATGAAAAATATTTCAAGTCTGGTGCTGAAAAACCCTGTTTAGACAGGCAGACCATACAGCATCTTGTAAGATTCATTTCATATTTTCTGCATTGCAATGGTTAATTATAACCACTATGGTTTTTAAAAAACCATACTGCCAGCTCTTGCTAATACCCAGTACTTTAAATCAGTGCTGCACAGTGCAGATAAGTAAAGATTGCAGATGTTTTCTGGATGGCACATCCTCCCTCACCCCTGAAATTTCTGATCATTGACCCCTGGTGTAAAATGATCCATTGTCCACCTGGTGCATGGATTGTGCCATATCTTAAGCTTTAAAGTTTCATGGATTTAGCTTAACTCACGAGGGCAGTGGAATGTTTGAACTTCAGATGACATCCTTGAGGATGAACGGTTTCAAGGAAGAATGGTCATGGTCAGCCCAGAACACATTGAATTTGCCTGTACCTAAGCCATTTGCCTCCAGAATTTGTTCCCTTTAATTGAGGAAGTCCAGATCATATAAGCTATGGGTCACTTACCTGAACATGTTGCATTTGTTTACCACAGTTGTTTTTATTCCCCAACAGTTTCGTCTGATATGCACAGATAACTTGGTATTCATTAAGTCAAAGGAATTGTGAAGCAAATAAACAGCAATATGGCTTAGCATGTGCTCTGATAAATGCTGTTGATTACCTTTAAAATTCTTATGCCTATTTGAGGACAACATTATAACATATTCCAGAATTGTTTATAGCTTTTCAGAATAACCACGGACGTTGGTTGTTATCAAATATTGTAAAGGCACAGAGGGAAAATGGGGAAGACTGAAAGACTGAGAATAGTTACTGTAGAAATCTAGAGTCACAGAGCTGAAACAAATATATTAGTAATAATAATGTCTAGCATTTCGTCTCTTTGTCCAATCCACAGATATTTATTAAGCTTCAACTCTATGACAAATTCTCATGATAAAAAGACAGAGAAGGCAGAGCTAGACATTATTATTAATGTTGAGCTAGAGAGACTAGGACACAAATAAACAGAGCTAGTGACAGGAGCTTCGGGAGCGCAGAGAGGAGTGAAAATCTATTTGAGGGCGAGAAGACACTTCTTCCTCTGTGGTCTATTTCTTTCTGTCTTGTGATTATCTCTGAATGGCACTTGTGCTCTATTTAATTCTTATACAACCGAGTGGTTGGTGATGGCATTGCACAGGAGTTTGCTGTTCGTGGTAAAGAAGGACAAACACTTCTTATTATGAAAGAATTCACATTAAAACAGGTATCCAACAATTATTTGTAGAAAATTCTTTATCAAGACGTGTGTCAAAGTTCAACAGATTGATGGACATCAAAGAGAAAGGAGGGAGAATGATATAGATGAAAGGGTCAAATGTACAGTGAAGGATGGAAGCTAAACTATTGGTGGTATTTCCAGACTATAGTGTATACAGTTATTGAATTATAATAATGTTCCCCTGAAACTTGTGTAATGTTATAAACTATTCTTACCCCAACAAAAGAAACAAAAAATGAGTTGAGGTTAAAAGTACTTGTGGTCTTTTTATTTAACCAAATGATTATTTAGAATTAAATTAGTTTTCTACAAACCTGGTTAAAAATTAGATTCACCTGCAGAACTTAAAAAAAAAAAAAAGACTGGTGGGTTTCCATCTCAGACAGGCAGATTTATTTCAGATGCACTGAGGGAATCGGTATTTTTAAGTAGTTCCCCAGTTGATTTTAATTGATTTTGTCCCGAGAAGAGTTGACAGACTTGGGTTGGATCACGAGCTTGAGTAAGTCTTTACATGTTATTGGAACTCACTAATTATTTACGACGACACACAAGGTGTACAAGAGCCTGAATTCACGATCTCGGCTTTTTCTGGAGCCTCAGAAGAGTGGGGCTTCTCCCCGCTTTATTCTCTCTTTCTTGAACAGTTCCTAACTGTTCTAGTATCATGATGTCTTTCTCTAATTCTAAGCAAGTTTTCTGGTCTCATTCTTCAGATACCTCTTCACTGTGAACTGCCTTCAATATTCTCCTATTTATTTTTGAAAATAATATCATTTTTAATATAAAATATGTGGTGTTATGGCCCTGGCTGGTGTAGCTCAGTGGACTGAGTGCGGGCTGCGAATCAAAGTGTCGCTGGTTCAATTCCCAGTCAGGGCACACGCCTGGGTTGCAGGCCAAGTCCCCAGTAGGGGCCAAGCGAGAGGCAACCACACATTGATGTTTCCCTCCCTCCCTTTCTCCCTCTCTCTAAAAATAAATAAATAAAATCTTTAAAAAAATGTGGTGTTATGGACATTTTGTACAATATAAAGCATAAAATTGAAAGCAAAATGTGTTACAAGAACAAGTAGTACTACTCTGTGACACATATTTTCATTTTTTTCCATTAATAGATATTTTAACATTTTATTTAAAAAATTAGAATTCTACAAAATCAAAATATATTTTGTAATCAATATTTCAACAGAAAAATTTTATCTTGAAGAACATCAATATTTTAGAATAATCTTGTAGATCATAATTTTTAATAGCTACTTGGAATTCCATTGAATATACAATATATTTATTAAGTAGTTTCCTATTTGGGGTATTCTGGTTGGTGCAATATTTTATTTATTTTATTTTATTTTTTACTTCAAAGTTTACAAAGTCCCAAAGTTTTACTTCTATTTGGGTTTTGTTTCTTGATTCTAGGTTGGAATCTTTGAGGGCTTTAAACCATTCATGATGGTTTTAGTATTTTGCAAATTTAGTCTCATCCATATCATTTCATACTTTCTTCCTTTTTTAAAAAAGCTTCCTTCCCTGCTTTCTGTTTTTATCTCCCCCATCCTTTGGCCAACAGTGACAAGCCTGAGCTGTGCTGGAGTAAACAGCATGGCAAGCTCCTTCCTCACTACTAGATTTATCCTGTGCTTCCTATTTTCCTAATTCCAGGCAATATTGGTAATATAATGCCTGAAGCTCTTCCTCCCATTTCCTAGGCCATGTGTTCTTTCACATATGGGTCAGAACGGAATTTGCGTTGGTGTGGTTTATACCTTGCAGAAATTCTTAGACGTTTCTGCTCTTTGAATACCAATATCCCTAGTGCTGACTGCTGGTACAGATTCTCCTTTACCTGTTTACCATGTCAGTCATGAAAAACAGTCCTGCGCACACATTCCAGACTCAGACACAGAGAGCCACTGATCAGACTTCCAGCATTTACTCATTTCATGTGTTCATTCAATAATTGAACTCTCTAAATCTTAGTTTTCTTATCTATAATAAGGAATAGTAATTTCACTTCGCACATGAGATTATTATAAGGATTAAATGAGACTGTGTGTGATGTGTATAGCACATTGTCTGACATGCAAAACTTCTTGATAAATGTTAGCTTGATGATGATGACAATTATGATGAAGATGCTTGTCGTGGGGATTTCGTCCCAGCCGAAACCCGTGGGTGACCGCAGCTCGATGTGTGAAAGAATCTCATACCGAGACACGCGGGGAGAAGAGAGTCTGGAGCCACGGGACCAATTCCTCCATCTTGGGAAAAGGCCTCGTGGGTAGCTTAGCCGGGGTTTTTATTAAAGTTTTAGGACACATCTACATTGGATTGATTATTCATGGGATTAAGCAGAACAGGGGTAGGTTTACTCATTAACAGAGCATTAGGATGTAAATTCAGGTCCGGTGGCAGACAGGACCAGGGTAATATATTAAACAGGGCTCAGGAAGCCAGAATCTCTTAAGATACATTTTTGCCAAATTCCCATTAGAGAATTCCTATTCCACAGACATGATCCACACTTGCCCACACGGGAATCACGCGGAGCTGCACTCAAAACATGTAAATTCTCAGGACTGCGTGTTTACACACGTGTGGAAAGAATCCCTACAGATGATGAGGAGGATGAAGATTTCAATAGAAATCTCGGGTTGCCAGTGTGCCCAGAACCGTTTAGTAAGGAATGAATTAAAAGGAATCTAATTCTAATTCTTTTATTAGAAAGAAGCACATCGTTTGGCATGAAAATGGACCTAGGTTAAATTACAAAGCCAAATAATAAGTGACTGAAAGCAGATTTTTAAATTGTTTGTTTTGAAGTTGAATCACTCTGTACCTATAAATTTTTTATTTCTTAGAAACATGTATGTTTCTAACATTTATAATCCAAAAAGTCATGCTTCAGCTTAAACCACATTATGGGCTAAAATTCTAATGCCCTGTACCACAGAATGTGGCTGCATTTGGAGATGGGGTCTGGGACACGGTAGTTCAATGAGGCATTGGGGGGGCTCTAATCTCATGACTGGTGTCCTTACAAAAAGAGATCAGGACACAGACAGACACCTGCAGAAAACACCTGAGAAGGCACCAGGACACAGCCATTTATGAGCGAAGGAGAAACCAGCCCTATCAACACCGTGCTCATGGACTTCTATAATTTAACACTACGAAGAAATAAATTTTTGTTGTTTAAGCTACCTAGTCTTTGGTACTTTGTTATGGCAGCCCTAGCAAACTATTACTAATCATATTAAATTTTTGTTCTATGTAGAGTTTAAAAATTTGTTGGTTAGTCTGGCTTTTAAAAACATGTCATCATCATTATCACCATTATCATCATGCTACTTTTCATTAAAATAGTCTTAGCTTTTATAAATGTTTCTCATAAATTCTAATTTTCAAGGATTTTGGTAAAAGCTACAAAGCTGAAAAGAATTGAGAAAACAAGCTGCTTCAGTCTAAATACTTTTTTTCTTTAAAAAAAGACTTCATTCTGTAACTCTTTGTTTTCTACTTTAGTCTTACTACTATTTCTAGGATATGCTGAAAATTGTATTAAATATTTTCATTGTCAGGTTATCTTGTCTTAGTAGACCACAGAAGGTATACACATATATATGGCACTTTTAGCCATAAATATGACTGGACCCCTTTTTCTGTCTTTTCCAAGACCTTATTTTTTCCCTTACAGTTATAGCAATAGTGTATCTGAGTGCTCCAAGTTACCTGTTGGAGTGAGTGTTTAGAAGAGACTCAACGAGCAGGTTGAGGTTGCAGTTGTAAAAAGCCGAAAGAGCAAAGCAAGAGTTATATGTGATTGTTCAGAGTTTCACAAAGCTGAATTTTTGTATTTGGCTTGAACTTAACTCAATTAGCAGCCTCTGAAAGGTAAACTAGCATTATTTCTTACTTATTCACATTATTATATAACAAAAAGAAGTCAAGAAAACATTCTCTCTCTTTTGTCATTAAAAACAAGTTCTTTGAGGACATTAAAATATAAATAAGTATAAATATAAATATATATTTAGAGAAAGATATAAATAAATAAAACATTTTGTATATACAGTGGTGCCACACCAGCTACCCAGAATTGAAACATGGAGTTGTCCCTTAGCGCTTTTTTTTTGGTGGAGAGATTCGCCAAATACGAGGGGCCATTGTCATAAACAGATAGAGTATGACTATGATAACACGGTGGTTCTCTTCACCTGAATAATTGTTCCTGAAGTCTGAAAATAAGAGGGAATATTCTTGGGACTTTCATGCTTAGTGGTTTTCTCCTTTGAATCAGTAAATGGATATAAAACTTTATATTAAATAAAATATTTCACATTTTAAGGTGTTTTTGAAAAAACACGTTTGAGAAGCACAGAATAATTAGGTAACTAGGTACTACTATCTCAAGAGCCAATTGTGTCCATTTTCCAAGTTTTAGGAAATATAACCAGATCATTATTCTTATTTATACGTTTTTAAAGAAATTCATAGGCAGTGATTCTATAACTATTTATAAATAAATAGAGTCTGAAAAGTGTTTAAAAAAAAAAAGAAGAAATATGCTTAGGAGAAATTGGCCGCATAGTTTATCTGTTCTGGAAATCTCATTCCCTGAGTATGGTTGATGGTATTTTGTTTTCTTCCTCTTGCCTCCCAGTCCCAAGATAAATATTCTTAATTTGTTTTATGGCATGACAATGTTTCAGAGTAAAAGTTAACGTCCCAATTACAGCTTCTTATCAATACCATATATCCTTCTACATCAATTTTATTCTTACCACTGTAGGCTTGCTGTATAGTTGGTATGTTGTTTTACCTTATCAAAACTTAATATACCGGTCCACTTATTTATCACATTTGAAGGTTACCAGGTTCTTGGATACTATCATTGCCATGTTCACTAGATGCCTTTCTTATAATGTACAGTAAATCACTTAATTCAGTTATGGTCATTTCCTGGCAGAGAGGGGTGTTTAAACTGTGGGCCCAAAGCTAGTAGTGACATCACAATTACAGAGCAGCCACAGACTGTGGTGTTCAATGTAACTCATCACAACAGACCAGCACAGCCTTTTGCAGGAAAGCCTGTGCTTAAAGATGTATGAGAAAATTTTCTAGCTGACTGTCCTTCCGGCATGTCTCTGGGCATTGGGCTTCTCTTTGTTAAATTTACCAGCAAGCCTCCTTCCTCTTCAGTGGACCATGAGAGAGTGTTTTAATTCTAACCACACACTGATTTATCTAATTTTATACTTAATAGCCATAATTTATCAAATTTATAAAATTCCAGATGTTTACTTTCCACGTTCTATTGTTTGTGTGTTCTGCTTAGATTCTTTTCCTCTTTCTAACTGGGTGTCCCACTAAAATCTCAGTTCATACGTGGCAACACTGCCACACCACACTGTGTGTGCAATAGCTTTGGACAGTTTCAATTTAGCTAAGAGGAAGATGGGAATGGGTGTCTGTTTCTTTCAATGCCTCAGCTCTTTCACCATCCATCTTAGTCCCTGCGTGGTTTACTCAGGACACAGCATTAACGATAGCTGTCAAAATAATAGTCTGTGGGTTAGAGGTCAAGAAAAATATGTAAAAGACTTCAGGGTGAACTCACCATAAAGTAACTCATTCAGTCATTTAAATGCTAGACTAGCATGGCCTCGGTGGGTTCAAGGGTTAGTGGGAGCGAGAAGAATAAATGGGGACATCTCCAAGTGGTTTACTCTTGTCAAAAGGAAGAAAAAGATGATAATAGCATTACCAAACAAGTATGCTGGAGGCTCTTTTCCTAATTACAGTGCTGACCCAGCAGGGCACAGAATGGTCTTGCTACTGGCGTGAAAGCTTTTATTTTCAAATAATATTAACCCTTTTTGGTACTGTACATCTTAATTAAGGTAATTCCTGGAAGTGCTGCCAATGTCAGCAGTTTTATTTTCCCGTTGGTGTTTTATTCATCATTTGTGAGAGACGTGAGTTAGGGGCCTGGTACAGGGCCTAAAGTGAGTTACTCTATCCAAGAAACTTTTTCAATGGATCTAAAGTCAAAATTCCCAACATCCTGTTATATGAGGTTACTTACTTAATATCACACTATTATATACATATGAAAGAGAGAGAATCTTGGTCCCGTAGAATCTTCCGGGATAGCAAAATCCATACAAAAATACATTATTTGACTTTAAATATAAAAACACATTTATTAGTTAACTGATTTTAAACATAAAATTAGTTATTGATTTTAAATATAAAAATACAATTGAGTCTTGTGGCTCAATTGTTGGGTATAACTAATTAAATACATTCTTATTTAGAGTGTATAAAAGGACTAGAACAATTGCTGTAATAGTTATGCAATGGAAGAATCATTGAAATCTCACTTTAACATTAGAAAAATATTGAGTTGGTATTATTTTTAAATGAATTCTCTCTCTCTCTCTCTCTCTTTTTTTTTTTTTTTTTTTTACCACCTCAAGGCTCCAGGAAGGAACTTTAGAAATTCTCCGGAGAGTACCCATGGTTAACTTGTCCCTTGAAGAATTGCTTTTGAAAGGAGACCTGTAGTGTCTAATGTCATTCCAAAGTATTATTTCCTGATTTCTCTAGGTGAAAATGTGAAATGTAACCTCTCAGAGGAAACTCACATTTCATCTAAACAGTAAGCACATCAAGAATCAAGCAAAAAGAAACTTGAATATTATTTGACAAATTTGAGTTGCTGAGTATTCTGGATTGGGTGTCTAGGTATCAACAGCTCTGTGGAAAATGGCCAAGTCCTCACGTTTCTTGATTCTGATTAGAAAATCAGAGGGATTAAATTTTTCCATGGGCTGATTTAGAGAGACTAGACTCATTATGTTTTATAAAATTTTACCATTGTTTCTTTAGATCTCTATTATCTTATACAGATTACTTGTTATAGTTATACTATTTTTACTTCAAGCATATTTCCAAACATTAGTTTATGAATTATTTTCAAACTGTACACACCAAATATGTTAGCAAGCCTTTCTTTACTGTCCATGATATGAGACTATGAGATAATAAAATTGTATCAAGTATTCTTTTAGTTATTTTATGAAAGCAAAATGCCTACTCTAAAACACTGCATTTTTCAACTTCATTCAATATGTTTTCCTTTTGGTAATTGTTTCAGTGGGATGGTTAGACTCTATTATTGTCCAGTGAGTCTTTCCTTATGAATTTCTTTTTTTAAGAGTTACTTATTACTACTACCTGTAGGAACTTTTGCCAATGACATTGGTACTTAATCCTATAATACTCCCGAAAGCCAGCAATGGCTGCAGATTTTTGTAACTGAAACAGTGATGAAAACTTTTTCTTTAGTGTAAATATTCTCGCTTTTAAAAAGAAAACAAGCAAATAAAGTATAACCTATAAAATAATGGTTCCTTTATAGTTCTTAAGATCATGTTTGTACATATTCTAGAAAAATCTTGATAGTGTAGACAGTTCATATCACATAGGTGAGAAAAAATTAATAGTAGATTTATTTTTTGAAATCCAAATAAAATCATCAGTATAGTTGTTAACCCCACTTGGCCCCAACTTTTGAAGATCAATCAGTGTCAACACTTCTACCTCTTTTTTTTTTCATTTCTTATTGAAGCATGCATAGGTTATTATAGCATCAGAACTCCAAAGGGAGAAAAAAATTCATTTCTTAGTAGAGGTGAGAAGGAAGAACTTAAGCAGGTGTGATTATCACTGCCATTTTTAAAATGAATACTATAATAGCATATTAAGTACAAAAACCACTCCCAGTGTTTCCAAAGAAGGTGATCATCTAAATTAATTTAGAGCCCTAGTGGGGTATTTGAACAATAGCAAAAATAAAATCTTATTTCCACTTTATAAGGCACGGGGCAATTTAAATCACATGAACAGAGGGTTTCATTGGAATGTGATGATCTAAGGGGGTGACATTTTAGTGGAATGGGCTGGGATGTAGAAGAGAGTCAACTGTAAGGATGAGGGAGTAAGAAATGGCTAAGAAATATTGAAAAATTGTAGCCAGTAATAAATCTGTAGTTAATAGTAAATGTCATTTTTTCTTCCCCAATTATTTACTCTCTTATTCAATTATTCAGTAAGAAGTTACAGAAATCTTATTTCTAACTTTTATATGTTTGAGGTAAATTGCTTTATGTGTACAAAGAACAGAATAGTGAATGTTTCTAAAGTTTTTTTTTTAAGATTTTATTTATTTATTTATTTAGATAAAGGGGAAGGTAGGGAGAGAGAGAGAAACATAGATGTGAGAGAGAAACATCGGTAGGTTGCCACTCCTACATCCCGCAACCAGAGACCAGGCCTGCAACCTAGGCATGTGTCCTGACTAGGAATCGAACTGGCAACCTTTGACCTTTTGTTTTGCAGAATGATGCCACTGAGCCACACCGGCCAGGCCTCTAAAATTTTTATTAAGGTGAAAAAAAAAAGAATAATGATTATAGCAATTTAAAAATGGAGAACAGTTCAAAGTTAACAATTTATTAAATATATGCTCTTGAGCAAGTAATAAACTCTTTGGATCTAAACTTCTTCCTTTATAAAAGGAAGTAGAAGCAACTGAACATTACTATCTTTGGAAGCTGCATTTGTCAGCTGTGAGATGAGCTGGCTCGCTGGCAGGCCAACACCCTTTCTGGAGCTTGCTAACTCTCCCTTTTACTGGCCAAGTCCTATCTCAATGTGTCCACTGCTATGAAGGTACAAGGACAGCCACGATCTCAAAACAGAGAACACTCTCCAGATGTCTTTCCAAACTGCACTTTGAGCTAAGTCTTTCTCTTCCAAAAGGTATAGATTGATGAGCTTTGACTTGTCCTCATTCAATAAAGGGATTCCAGGTCTCAGGTTTTCTTTCCTCATTCAGAGAGATTCTGGGAGACACTCTGGGTCTCTGTGTAAATGTATGACTGTGGCAGAAGAGCAGAAAATTGTTCTGACTTCGTTTTGAAAAAGGACACAGATCACGACTCAATAACCCTGGGCAGCAAGCATGCACTGTGATTAAGGGAAGCTGGAAAAAAATTGTAAACTAAATCATGAAGACTGTGGTATAAATGAACTTGTTAAGGCTAGATTAAGTTTGCAAAACATTAGCTCTGTTGAAGGAACTTAGATTTTCCAAATCAAAATGTGAGTCACTCTGATGTTTCACACCAGAACATTGTGTCAAATAGACAAAATCTAGTTTTGGGGGCCCCAAATAAAAAATAGTGAAAATCTCTTCTTTGTGATTATACACCCAAGTTCCTTGGGTGCTGTGCTGAAATGTTTTTATCTATCTGTATCTTTCAGTCACTACATCTTGCAGTCACTAAATTTCTTTTTCATCTTTTAGTTGTGTTGTTTTCCTCCCTCTGTGGAAAACAGAGATATCACTGCAGAGACCCTGAGAGAATGAACGCAACACTGTTTTAAAAGATGGTATTGCAACGAATATTTATTGAGTGCAGCTCATATACTCAGTGACATGGATGACATAGGAAAGCAGATGCTATTCATAAGCCTCCAGAGAGAGATAGAGATGAAATAAGCCACATATCAAACGTACTCTCTTCTCATACTTCCAATTTGCCCACTTGACATGGAGATAGGAGAACTGGACCTGATTTCTCTCCCTACAGGCCTTATTCCTTCCCAAATGTGAATTATTACAGTTAGTGACTCACAGAGCCATAAATTAGTAGGACTGGAAGGGAAATAGAAATGGCATTTTACAAAATATGGGGAAGGAAACTGATTTGACCGGGGCCACAGAGCTAGTTATTGGTAAAATGATAACTAGAACTCGGATCTCATTTCTAGTTCAGTCATAGTTCTGATATCAGGCAACTTCCAGAAAATTATGTAACTCCTTATACCCTGTGTTAGTTTTTTAGGGCTGTTACAAAAAAGTACTACTGTGTCACTTAAAACAGTAGAAATGTCTTATCTCACAGTTGTGCAGGCTAACAGTCTAAAATCAAGGTGTTAGCTATCTATGCTCCCTCCAAGCCTATAGGTAGATTGTTCCTTGCTTATTCTTGGCTTTTGGTGGTACCTGGCAATTCCTGGTATTCCTTGTCATGTAGCTGCATCACTCCAATCTCTGCCTCTGCTGTCACATGGCTTTCTTTCCTATGTGTTTGTCTTCACAACATTCCTCTTATAAAGACACCAATAATATTAGATTAAGGGCTCACCCTACCCCAATATGACCTAACTTAACTAATACATCTGCAATGTCCTTATTTCCAAATAAGTTTACATTCAGAGTTATGGAGGGTTAGGAATTCAACATTTCAGCATCTTTTTGGGGGTTGAGGGCAGCGGATACGCAATGGAACTCAGAACTTGCCCGTTAGCATGTAGGCTGAGGTCTATAGAGTTTGAAGGGAAAGTCGAGAGGGCAGTAAAGTGAGTTCTTCTGGGCCTCCCTCAGTTACTTCCCTGGTTCCTCTTGACATTCAACTTGTGCTCTGTTCATGAAAACTGGGAGGAGCTATGCAACCAAGAAAATAGGATGGATGCTCATCTCCGTCCCTCTGTTCTTCTTGATTCCCGAAAGAGTGTATAGTCTCCACTTGGAGAAACCATGGCAGACCTTTCCCACTGCTCTGTCTCCGCATCACAAAGTGCGAGGCTTGCAGGCTGGGCCAGGCTCACGGTCGCTACTCGCTGTCCAGGCTGAAATCATCGTGATGGCTGGTGGACACATTCTTCTCAGCATAAACTCTGCAGTTCTTCAATTAATTTAGCTAAATTTTATTAGTCATACTGAAAGTTTTATTATCAAGTACAGGAAGCTGGAGAGGACATACTGTATTTTTAAATATTAAAGCATTTTAAAAAATAAGCTTGGCATATTGCTTAGCTAACTTTCCAAACAAGAGGCTCATTCCTTTTAGTCCTCAGCATTATTGTGAATTCCATTTCTACCTATAGGTTATACTCTTCACAACGGGATTAAAAAAACTAAAGATAACACATTCATATTTCATGTTAGGTTTTGCTTTAAGATCACTCTTGCTAAGATATTACTGAATTGGGTGAGAGCAGTATGGTCCCAGATTTCCATAAGACTTTGACACTAAATTTGGAAGAATGAACTCAGATTCTTTGCCTGAGTTGAAATTAGCACACCATAGGCATAGACATACTTTTTGTGTGGTCTAAGGCAAGCCATTGTGAGTAATTATCCTGCAGTGTCTATGGAGGTCACTTTATGTGATCTGTACTTTATTTCTTCTAGACTTTTGAAGGTATGGGTCCTTAAGCACCTCTTTCCTTCCTCTTACTACTCATTCTCATGGTTTGTTTGCAACAAAGAACAGATGGCTTACATCAAGGACTCAGTCAGTGCTACTGCATAAGTCCTATTATTATAGTGTTGGGCATATTATTAATGGACCAGACTACATGAGTGAGTTTTTCATCATAGTACATGTTCTATATTCAATAGGTATGATTACTCGGGTATCCTGGAGGTAGCTTATATAAAATCCCCCCAGTGTGTTATCACATAGTGAGCCCATGTGAAATCTTCCCTTCCAAATAAACCTGAATGATTACAGCCTCCACTTCATCAGATCCATTCTTGTTTTCAATGTCTAGCCTGGCGCGCATATCATAATCAGTCTCAATAACCTGTTGCATCACAGTGAGGAGCAAGCAGACATCTCTTCCTTAGTCTACGTTTGCAACCAAAATTTCTTTTTCTTGGTCTTGGATTCAGCCATTCCTGCAATAAAGGTGTTACTAGTTCCCTATATTGATGAAACTTCCTATACACAAGAGCAGAGGAAATGTTCATGATGTGAAAATTCTCAGATAAATTATCTTACAGGTAAATGTTTTAGGTGGATTTAGTATAGGCCAAAGAGGAAGAAATTAACTTGAAAGAAAATGGTAGAAAGGTTTATATACTTTCTCCCAAAGTTTAACTAAAGTAATTAAATTAGGAAACCAATCATTTTGTTTGCTCCTGGAGTTTATTTGGGATAAGCAATTCATTTAGTAGATTCTGCATTGCCAAGTTAACTTTTTATGACATTTGCAAATGGATCAGGCAGTGTAACATTACCTCCTTCTTCTTGCAAAGAGAGAGAGAAAAAAAAATGTCTAAGGCATAGCTCTCATAGAATTCAAATTACCCAGTTGTTTGAAACCAATCTAAATGGCGTTACCCATCTCTACCACTGCCCTCCCACGCTGGAAAGATGCCCCCCCTCCATAAGATGTCTTCATGATGAATGAGCTAATGTTTATAAAGCACTCAGAGATCCTGGGGCAAGACACTATCTAATTACAAAGTATAGTTCTCATTATTAAATGGAAGCTTTTTTCCCCCCTGTGTTTTTTCTTACCCATACCATTTCCATGCCATACCCTCCTGATGGTTTCCATTGTAAAATGGGATCAGCTTCTTAAAAATAAGAGTTTGGGGGTTAGGGAATGAGAGAGCTCAATAAGTTTAAGTCACAGTGCATTGCACATGCCCAGAAAAACCTAGATCACTTCCAAATTCAAGGACTAATAAAAATTGGAATCACTCCAGTAATTTTAAATTGCTTTGCACATTGAAGAGTGATTTAAAACCATTGAAGCGATTCCATTTTTTTTATATGCACTTCATTTAGAAGTGAGTCAGACAGACAGCATCATAGTGTAGAACAGAAGTCCAAGACATTGAATTCATGTTTCAAAAGTTAGGAATTGGGCTAAAACATAATTGAAGGAACCCAGATCAAAGAGTCATCGGAGTTGGTTGGGCTGTTCAGTTGGAGACCATGGGAATGTCTGTACACATTTTCCAAGGCCTGTCCTCACCTTGTCTGTGGCCACCAGTTTTTCTTCTGAACAAACAGCATTTACAGTTTTTAGTGCTAATTTATAAATGCATTTATATGCATTTGAACATTTCTTAGATTTATTTTTCAGCATTGTTATTTATTTTAGTCTGGTCATTGAGTTTTCAAGTGAGTAAAAACTTATGTAGAAATATTATTTGAGTCACAATCAATATATGGAACTTAATATTTTCTAGAGCCATGTTACAAAAAATAATTTAAAATGTGAAATTAATTTTAATACGATATTTCACTTAATATAACCAAAATGTTGTCATTTCAATGTGTAATTTTTTAAAGATTTTTGAAGTTGTTATTCTATTACAGTTTTCCCAATTATTCCCCCTTTACCCACCTCCGCCCATCGCAGCCCCCCCACTCCCAGAGTCAATCTCCACACTGTTGTCCAAATCAATGGGTCACTCATACCTGCTTTTTAACTAGTCCCTTCCCCTTCTTTCCACCTTTATCCCCTTTCCCCTCCCCTCTGGTCACTGTCAGTCTGTTCCTTGTTTCCATGCCTGTGGTTCTGTTTTGTTTGAGTCAATGTGTAATTAATACACAAAATTATTGGGACATTTCACATACTTTTTATTTTTGTCTTTGAAATCTGGTGTGTGTTTTTCACTTACAGCTCGTCTCACTTGGCAGGGGCTGCAGTTCAGATGCTCAATAGCCACATGTTGCTCACGGCTGCCAGAGTGGACAGCGCGGCTATAGATTATAAGTGCTTTGTAGGTATAAACTGTGTTTTCTACATTGCAACCTCAGTAATAGTTTGAGTTTGCATTTTTCCTCTTTTTAACCATGTTTCTATTTTGTGGCTGTAATAGTCAACAGTGCAACTTTATTAGCATAAAAAGAAAACCAAACAAAGCAAAACCAAACAATCCAGCGATCACGCTGCAGGCCACATGCAGTCTGACAACATGTAGTCTACCTGAGCTGCATATAGGATTGAAACAGAAAGCTGACAAATGGAGTTTCAGGAAGGCCTAAGGCTAAATTTCAGCATCTATGCACTTATGCGTAAAATTCAAATATGGCCAAGGAAAAGACCTCTCTATTAACCATGATAGAAAGAAGAAAAAGAAAACACAAGAATGATTTTTTGGTGGTCAAATTGAGCAAGAGTTTATTCACAGCTACAAACAAAGGAACATCATTTTCCCAATAAAGATTCAGGCCACTGATTGGTTCCTATCTACAGTCTCTGCTGGAAAAGGCATTCTGTACTCAGGGGAGTAATTTTTCAAAGCCTCCCAGGGCAGCACATGAGGATATGAGTAAATGTAAAAAAGATGGCACCACACAGTGTATGCTTTGTCAGGAAAGCAAATGATTTTACGTGACTCAGAGCAAAGGAAGGATGTATAAGGCCACACATGACAGTTTGATGGATCGAGATGGATGGCCCAAGAGAAACTCACTTAAAATTCTTTCTTTGAACATTCCTCCACTGAAGAATTTCACACAACTACTCTCTATTTTTTTTTCTTGTTTTTAGGTCTTTTAATGATTTATTTGAGATTTTTAAAGTAATGTATGTTCCTTATAGCAATGTTGAAAGTTGGAAAAAGAATTATAAGAGATGACCTTCTTTTTTCCCACTGGCCAAAGGAAATGATTTTTAATATTTTGAGTTATTTCCTTCTAGTCTTTATTTTATGGATCTTTATGTGGTTGAGAGATTATTGTGGTTTCTTCGTCTTACATTTTAATGTGAATATTTTTTATGTAATTAAAAACCTCTTTGACTACAATTGACTTGGTCTCTTGCTGACACTTTTTCCATTATAAATAGTGCGGTGACAAATATTTTTGCACCTAAATCCTTTTCTTTCTATAAGGGCTTTGAAATTATATTGCTATGCTCTCATCAAAAAAGGGTACATTTTCCTTCTGATAGATATTTGTACCGTATTTGTCACATGACCTAAGACCAGACCATCTTGACGCCTTTATTTCTAGTGTTGTTCCAAAATCACTGCTTTAATGCTGCTTATGGGGACTTAATTGGTTATTCCATAAGTTGACGTCAATAACTTGGTAAAATATTCCCACCCTAGCAGCAATCTGCCTGTAGCATCTACTCACACTATCTGTGAACAGGTGGCACAGAGAGAAGACCCTTTGACAATATTTGTCCCTTTTAAAATGTACTATTGCTTTACTTTCCACACCTCGATTAGTGGGAAAAGATATTGGGGAAAGATTCTTTCCCATATATTCTAAGAAAGCACCATCTTAATCTGTAATAACCTTGAGAATTTATTATGTTCCAAATATTTTATATTTTGGATTTTGTAGGTCATCCTCATAATAACAAAGAGGAAGTAACCATTATCAGTCCCTTTTTACTGTTAAGGGACCTTAGCCATAGAGACTGAGAATAAATAACTTAGTCAAGTCACAGTGTTATTACACAGCAGAGCTGAGATTCAAACCCAGATTCTGCAGAGTCTGTTTTGACAAAGAATTGCCTGCTTTTAGCTTCTACCACTATACAGTCTCAAATTCACCCAGAAATTTCCCCTTCCTCTTCTAAAGCCCCAATGAGTCTTATACCTTCTGTTTTCTTTGCCCCTGGAACTCCTCATCACACATTTCTGTTTACCAGTTGACCGCATGTTTCCCCAAGACAAGTTCACGTCCTGTTCTTCCTCCGATCTCCACTGCCTAACACAGTGCCGGTACCTTACAGGTGCCCAAGACCCATTTACCTAATAATGGTGCAGGCCAAAGCTCTTTTAAGAGGGAGGAATTTTTCCAGAGTTGGCAGTCTTGTTCTTATGAGTATAATTTAAAATAATCACCGGAGAAGCGGGGCGGAATCATTCAGCACTGTGAGAACTCTGGCTACCACAATGACAGTGAGGGTGCTCTGGGTTGTATTTGGCCTACAACACAGAGCAAAAATTTGGTAAACACTCTTTCAAAGACTTCCAAGCCATTGTAAATACCAAATCCATTTTTCAGCAAGTCTGCATTGATATATAATAACTTTGTTAGCAGTCATGTGAAACTTCATGGTTTCCATTGTTTTACTTTGATTTATTTTTTCCAACGGCAACTGAGTGGATGTGAACCCACAGAAACCAAAACAAAGAGGGGTTTGCAGAGTCTTTGGAAACTGGCATGCGTGGTGCTCATAGCTTTATTCAGCCACTCAAGGGGGCCCATGTGTCCGTCACCACAATCTACCACATGAGTAAAAATGACGACTCCTCAGGCAGTTGGAGTAAAGTGTTTAAAATCTAAATAGCAAGGCAATTATTTAATGACTCTTGTGTGCATTTATGACATCTGTGTGTTTACGACTTCTGTGTGGTTTTAAAATAAGGATGGATGTGTTCTTTGTAGGGAAAAGATGTTGTGGGAAACTCCAAATGCTCAGGTTAATACCCAAGGATGTAAAATGTCTTCTTCACAGAACCTTCTTACATAAAATAAGAAGAAAAAGAAAAAATGTTGTAAGTACAATGACTGAGGAACAAGCTTCTATTTGTCTGGATCATGCAGTTTGGATGGAATGATACGTCTTTAACAATGTACCTATTTTATTCTTGTTATTTGTTTAACATTTTTTTTAAAAAGACCACTTTGTAAATTTTATGCAAATTGTCTTTGCTTTTATGTCTGCTTCACAGACAGTCAAGTTTGGCACTATTATTCATACTTAGTACCTTTATTTTGTACAACAGACTTGCTACACCCAAGTGAAATTAATGTGGGAAAAATGCAGCTGAACATGAAAACAATGATTTACGGTGGTTAGCGTTCAGAATTTTGTATGCATATTTATAGAAGCACATTATATGTATATGTATGTATGTCTATAGATTCTTTATATATGTAAACACGTATATATTTTGTGTATGTGTGTGTATCTACATATTTAGTGTACTTAGAAGTACACTTATGGAAATTTTTTAAATTGGCTCCAAGTAGAACTTCTCCCTCCTTTTTTTATATCCTCATAGTGTTCTATACCTTCTGTTTTCAGAAGTATTATGACACTATTTTTCAAAGTATTCTTAGACAAAGAGTAAAATTTTTTCTCATATCACTTTTCAAATGGGTTGCCAATATGTTTGCAATAAGAGGATGAGCTTTGCAGAAATCTGGAGTATTTTCTAATCATTCATCATGGGAATGCTCCATAGCAATGTTACTTAATGCATGGGGTGGCTCAAAGTGGCGGCCACGCAGAGATGGGGATGTCCTGGGCCAGTCCTCGGCAAGATGTAACTAAGTAGAAGCGTTCAGGAAAAAGTGACGACCGGGATCGAAAGTGGATGTAGTGATCCCAAGGAGGCATTATGAAAATTGTAGTTCAATGAGAGATTAAAAATCTCTTATAACAAACAGCTTGACTAGATACCAATGATTTGTTTTTAGGTACTTCGTAAATTCTTTTCCTAATAACTTTCTATTGTTCTCACATAATTTCTATCCAGATTCCACTACTTTCATAGTTTTAAATGTAGCATTCATGTTAAAACTGATTCTCTGGGCAAATTCTCTTCAAATCTACCATGTATTTAAGTTCACTTTGGCACCACTGGAACCAAATTCTAGTCCTGTTCCACTCAGGTTAAGGTGGGTAAGGCCGCTGGTTTTTAATAGACACTAGGATCATGCCCCAGTGCAGGGTGTGTGTTGCGGGTGAGTGGAGGTGGGATGCTAGGAGAGCAAATCCAGGATGGAAAAACAATGGGTGGAGCGAATGGCTTCTAGGAATCACCTAGGTATCTCTGCTGGGAGAGACACATGAACCATACATAAATGGTTCAATCAGACTTGGTCTTATACCCTAGGAAGCATTGCTTATAAATAGTAAATATTTCACTTTAATTTATCTATGAAGTGGGTGGAGGGGTCAACTTGAGCTTTGAGAACTTCTAGACTAGACCTAGAGTTGCTCAGAGCTCCCTCAGGTAATGCTATAGTAAGGGGTGAAATGAGGCAGGAAGAAGAACAAGATGAAGGGCTCTGGATATCCCCCTTCCTTCAACTAGAGTAATTCCACATAATACAGCACTCAGATAAAGGGCTTTGTCATTCAAAGTGCGCTAAGGGCCTCTGCTTTAGAAAATTATTTATGTGGACACTGAAATAACGCCCCACACTTCACTGATAATAAAAACCATCATTGCCGATTGCTGCTTTGAGGCCTCCCAGGTTTGTTGTAGAACTTTATGTTGGATCATAAGGAAGACCAGAGGCTCCCATGGTTGTTGGGCAGAACTCTTCTGACGTAACACAGAACTTGTTAGACACTGACATGTCCTTTGTAAGCAACTGTGACACAATCAGGGTTAAGATGAAGGGCCAGTACTGGTTACAGAAAGAGTAAGTAGCCACTGAGGACCACAGTTGTTGAGGAAGGCGTAGGTATTGAAAAGCATGCAGTGAGGTTTGGCCGCAATCCAAGCATGCTGGGGAGTGCTGGGTGTTCATATTTTGAGTGCTCTAACTGTTTATAACACTGAACTAAGTAGAGGATATCTGGATTTCTACAGCATGGGGATGTGCTCTAGGAACTTGATTTAGGACAAACTCAAAATTTTCAAACTGCTTGCCTTTGGAAAGTGTTGGTGCAACTTCCCTAAATTAATTGATAGAGGTTAGGTAATATAATAGACCTAGATGTTACATAGGAAAATAATATTAATAATATTTTCTCCACCCAGGATTAAAAACTAATCTAGAATGTCTTGAAGATGAGGGCATCACAAGAAACTAGCATTACCTGTATTATATCAGCATCTACTCAGGTAGTAGGTCTGCGGGTCTTGAGTCATCAGGGAATATCTAGTTCTGAGTGTTGAATCACCAACCTGATATAAAACTATGCCTCTGAGAGGCTACTCAGTGTAACTGGGTCAGAGGTTTCTGTTGCTATGTGCCAGGGGCATGCATTTGTCTTGAATGGGGTGATCAGTGGCTTAATAGAGTGGCCAAAAAGGACCAGGTCATTGTAGACCAAGTCTTAGTGTACATTTTAGAAGGCTGATCATTTCATACATTACTATTAAGTGTATAGTGAAAAGCATGGGTACTTCTGAGTTCATATTGTTGATGGGTTATTTTAGTCTTCATACTTTTATTTTTCAAAAAGGTTTTCAAGGACTTTGATCTACCTTTATGATCAGGAAAATAATAAAATTATGAATGTTTTGAGCTCTCATTTTGGCCCAGGTTTTAAAGAAAGCTGGGTCTCATCTAGGTGATTCAATAAAGCAAGAGCCCTCCAGTGGCAATTACTTGAATGAGAAGACTGAACAAAATTTAGCCAGTTCTCATCAAACCTCTCTAGGCACTACAGAAAAATTGAGCAAAGACATGGGCCAGTTGCCATAAAAAATTTATCCTCCTGAGTTAGAAGGTGTACCTGTTTGCTGTAATTCAGATTCTTGGTAAAAAAGGAGCAATTCTTTGTAAACAGATCAAAAATATCATAGTGAGTTCTGGCTGGGTTGCCCAGTTAGTTGGAGCACTGACGCATTCACCAAAAGGTTACAGGTTCAATTCCCAGTCAGAGTACAATACTTAGGTTGTAAGTCAGGGCACACGCAGGAGGCAACCGATCAATGTTTCTCTATAGTACTGACATTTCTCTCTCTCAAATCGATAAACATATATCCTTGGGTGAGGATTAAAAAATATAGTGAATTAGCTGGGAGTGAGAAGACTTATGTTCCATGAGAATGCAGAAAGTGGAAAGAAAAAAATATTGTGGTATGCTTAGTCAGCACCCCATATTCAGTGATAATGTTAAGGATACTATCAATCTCTTCCCAACAATAAACAGAAACATTTTATGAGCTAAAAAAACAGAGCTAGACAGCAAGCAGGAAGTAAGTACGGAACCCATGTGAAGGAAGTTCTGAAATCTAGGGCAAAGAAAGTGGTGAGGTCAGTGAAAGGACGGTCTGTATTCAGGTATCAGCCAATGGAAGCATGAGTTCTTTCCAGGAACATCTCAGCAAATTCTGCCACATTATTTTCTGTTTCCATGGGATTGTCATTCCTTTATTTTTTCCATGTACAGAAACTTTTGTCCAATGGCACTGCTTTTGTTCCACCACACTGTTTAGCTTCAGACACTTATATTCACACATGTTCCAGGATCGTCAAGTTAAGGGACTTTTGATGAGGCCACAATGGATATAGCCATGTTTTAATATGTCCTCCCATGTACATTTATTAATACTATTGCATGTTTCTTGTCACTCTCAAAGTCCCTCAGGCTTTGATGACATCTTTTCTTCATTTATATCATATTACAAAAGAATTGCCTCTCAAATACTTCCATAATTATTGACTTTCATAATGGATATTTTAATTGAAATCATTTGGGATTTCCCAAAGGTAGTCATTCAAGTGCTGTATAAAAGAATGACCTATTAGTAGCTTTAGAATGCTACATGTTATTAGCAAGGGGAATTCCCTTTTCATCCATCTTATATCCCAAGGATTATATCATTTCAACAGGAACAAATCTATTTCTCTTCAGGATTCCATTAACTAACACATGGGCTTACCTACTGTACACCTCATTAATACACACCTCATGCCAGGTTTATTATTAATTCAGAGAATTTGTATATGAGTTTGGCTATCATTCACAATAAGAAGATTAATTTATTCTTAGAATTGGAGATTGTTAATGAACACTAAAATTCTCATTGGAATAGAATCCCTTATTTCACAGACATCTTAAGAAATTGGCAGGTAGGTATTATAATTTTAAGTGGAGGTTATAAAAACATTTTCTCTTTGTCAGGGAGGATTTAGAACCAATTACTTTAAAATACCTTGAACCAGAACTTTACTAAAAAGAATCATAATGAACTATTTTTGCTTTCAATTTATATGGATAAGCAATCTCCAGTAATTCATTTTTTAACATATTTATTGAACTATATTCTAGTGTGTAAAGAATTTTTTAGATCATAAGATCATGACTTTTTAAATAAAAATAATTTCATTATATGTCCTACTATTTAGTACAAATTTATTTAGCAATGCATTCTCTTTCTTACTAAGAAATTAAGCTGATTTATTTTCAAAAAGAATTTCAGCAACACTATTGAAACAGAAAGTGATTACTCTCAATTAACAACAACAACATAATTAACCGGAATTCCTAACAACCAAAGTGCTCCTTGGGCTAATTGCAATTTTACATAGTGCCATAAGGACCTAAAAGTGAACTAATTGCAAGCTGAGTAGTAGCTAAGGAAATGAAAGAGATGCCCCTGGAGTTAGTAAGTATTAAAGTAAGCTACTCATACCTCACCTTCTTTTTTCCAGAGATGTAGATACTGTTGTAATATCAAAATACATCACTCACTATTCAATGCAGTCATCTTTTACCTGGTGGGGTTCTTCAGTGCTAGGATGTTTTCATATGCAAAATTCCTACTGTTCAATATACAGGGGTGGGCAAAAGTTGGTTTACAGTTGTGAGTGACATTCTTTTGAGTTAACAAAGCGATTGCAACAATCATAATCTGCATTTCTTTTTCCATATAGATTACTGTAAACCTACTTTTGTACACCATTGTTAAGATAAAAATTTCTAGAGCTATCCCTGGCTGGTGTAGCTCAGTGGATTGAGCGCAGGCTGGGAACCAGACGGTGCCGGTTCGATTCCCAGTCAGGGCACATGCCTGGGTTGCGGGCCAGGTCTCCTGTGAGGGCCATGTGAGAGGCAACCATACATTGCTATTTCTCTCCTTCTCTATCTCCCTCCCTTCTCCTCTCTCTAAAAATAAATAAATAAAATCTTTAAAAAAAAAAATTTCTAGAGCTTAGGTGAGGTTTTAAACTCCATAACATAAATTCACAATCTGTCCTTTAGACATTACTGTTACTATAACACACATTATTTAGGTTCCTATTTAACAGCTCTGTATTTTATTTTATTTTTAGTATATCTTCAGCTTAATTGACCATTTAATCACAAAGGGTTTGCACACAGTGAATGTTTATATAACCACCACCTTCTATTCAGTAAATAACTGGAAAGTCTAAAAAAGCTAACCAATGTCTTCAAAATGGTGCTAATGTGCTCCTAAGTATTTAAGTCTACAAAATTATTTGTTATTTGAAGATCCTAAAGTTTCAGATATGTTTGCCAGACAGAAGGTAATATAAAAGTTAAAATGAATCTCAGTTTTCTGAGGTTTGTCAGCAAAAACTCAACTTGTGATGTTACTTCAATTTTATTTTCTGAATTTAATGTGTATCAGCTTTACCCACTTGAGATTGAAACTGTACTCCTTGGCCCTCTGTGAGTGTATTTTTAAAACAGTAGCAGATAATGCTCTTTCAAAATAAGAAAGGGAACTTTAAACTTACATTAGTTTATTCTATGGTTATTTGGTATTTACCTCTTATTAGTTCTTGCTTTTCCAAGACATCTTAAGAAATTGGCAGGTAGGTTGATTGTTTATTATTTTTATGTTATTATGCTTAGGTCTTTGGCAGTGTAAACAATGAACAAAAGATTTATTTACCTTCAAATGATCATTTGTAATGGGTTGAAAACATTACATTCATGTTAATTATTTTATGACAACAAGTTTTCACATTTTTTTGTAGGTCTAATAATGATTCTAATTTTATTTAGGAGAGAGGGGTAGTGAGAGAATGAAATTTTTTAAGAGAAAATATTATTTTTCCTAAGACCTGTTTTTGGAAGAAATATGCCGACATTACACAAGCCAATAGAGAATTTTCCTTTGCAAACTGAGTCGGGAAAAGTCAATTCCGTTCCAGAAGGAATACTTCAAACTGGATGGAGAACAGGATGACTACACAAAAGTTAACATAAAGCTTCTTTCAAAAGTGATTATGTGCCAGAGAAGAACAGTATTAGAAGGATCACTTGAACAAAACAATAAGGACATTTACCTTTTTACATCAAATACCATATTTAAAAGTACATTCTATGCATAGCATGCAATTCAAGTCCAAAGAGTCTGATTTAGAAGAAATGGTGGCTGTCTGATCTATATCTCTCTGCATATCCTCCTAAAGCACATATTAGATCCATGGGAGTGCAAATAAAACCACACAGGACCCATGTCTCCAGCGTTAATACTAGGAAACTGTGGCTGTTAAGAAGTTTGCCTTGCTTGTAGGTAGAGAAATATGTACCAAATTTCAGCAGAGCTTCCCTGCCTCTGCAAGCCTTCAAGAGAAGAGAGCTGGCAGGAGGGGAATCTTTGGCTGCTCCATTGGAGAAAGTAGATGGCAAACATTGTCTTCGATGGAGCACTGACAAGATCATTCTCACAAAGAGAAAGAACAGTACTGAATGGTAGAGTGCTGAACACCGATCTGGGCTTGGGTGGGTCACAGCATTAAGTACATACAGAGAAGGGGCTCAAAAGTGAGCAAAAGCAGAGGTTAAAGATTCAAAGGCTCATCGTTTCTGGGAGACCACGTTATAAATACAGAAAGAATGCTACCCTTAGAAATGTGCCTGTGAAGAGAGAGTGAGGCCAAAAAAAAAAAAAAAAAAAGTTATTGGCTCTGGAGAAAACATAGAATCCTTAAGAATGATAACTTTTTTCCTACTCCTCAACCAACAAAAGCAGCCATTAATAAGTTGCATTTTATTATACTAACAGAAGAGGGAGCTTTTGAATGAGGACCCATGTCCAACTACCTAGAAATAGGAACTAACTTTGTGCAAACCTATTTTAAGTAGACAAACAGAAAATAAGAAGTGGAATATCTTAGATGATGAAAATTTTGCATTCTAACCATAATGAAACAAGAGAAGAGCTGTAGCATGGTACTCCCAACTTAGTTAAAGAGTCTCAAATTATCACCTTGGATATAATATATATTTCTTCTTGTAATAGATAAATATCGCACCTATAGTCATAAATTCAAATGCTAAGAACAGAACTGGACAAAAATGGAATGGCAATAAATACAATGGGAATTGATGGAACTCAAGGAAGAAATTAAAAAAACAAAATTATCTCAATCAAAAATAAAGAATAAATTATAAGATGACCAAGGGAGAATGGATTCAAATAACAATTTTATAAGGAACATTGAAGAATAGCAGGAAAACTATGAACAGAATAAAAATGAAATTAAGGAAGTGAAAAAGGTCAGAGGAAAAGTTCTTAAATGGAAGACTTAAGAAGAAATGGCATTTGTATAACTGAATCCTGAAGGAAAAAAACCAAAATAATGGCACACAACTAATTAAACTATAACCTCTAAAATGTTCCAGAAATAATAAAACAGACATGTGCATGTTACAAGGGTTCACCATGTATCTGGCAAAACCCAAAACCTATCTGACATAATTAACTCCAAGAGATATCCAAGTAAGAGTGTTAAAATTTAAAGACAAAAAATAAATAAATAAAAATTCTCAGGGCCTTTAAGAAAAATAAAAAAATTATTTAAACAGTTGAAAATTTAGGTTGATTTTAGTTTCAAGAGTAACATACAAAGCATAACAACAATAAAGCACATTTAAGACGCTCAAAGAAAATTTATGTCAAGGATTTTGTTGCCAAGCTGTCTTTCAAGTATCAAGTATTATAGAAAAAATGGTTCTAAACACATAGAAATTTGGGAAATAATTTATCCCTAAACTTTCCCCCAAGAATCCTCTAGAGGTAGATCTTTATCTGACCAAGATATGACTATGAAAACTTAGGTAAAAATATTATTGATGCCTGGCTGGTGTAGCTAAGTGGATTGAATGTGGGCCTGTGAATCAAAGAGTTGCTGGTTTAATTCCCAGTCTAGAGCATGTGCCTGGGTTGCAAGCCAGGTCTCCAGTAGGGGGCATGTGAGAAACAATTACACATTGATGTTTATCTCCCTCTCTCTCTTCCTCCCTTCCCTACTCTCTAAAAATAAATAAATAAAATCTTAAAAAAATGCACACACAATTCTTTAAAAAATGGATTATTGATGAGTATTTAATATACAGGGTCTGGTAGAAGTAGTGCTGGCTTGAGTGTGGTTGATTGGGTAATAATATGGGTGTAATAATTTATAGTTTTAATTTAAACATTTCACCTAAAATGTCATATGGTGTGCTTGAGTGTGATATTGTTATGTTACAGAATTACATGCTTATGATTTTGTAATAAAATAGAGGCATTATTTGTGCCAGACCATATATAGAATTTTAGACATAAGCATAAAATAAGAGTGGAAAATGGTGAAATAATAGCATGTAAATAGAAAAAAAATTACAACTTTTAAAATGTGAAAATGATGGATAGAGAAAGAGGAAAGTAGAAAAAGATCATTAACTCCATTATGTGGAATGTAGGTGAAACTAAAAGGAAGCAATCTAAAACTGATAAATCATTTAGAAAAAAGTTAAAAAAATAGAGGGTAAAAGGCAATATAAAAGGTAGAAATACAAAGTAACCACTAGAACAAAAATGAAAACCTTTCTTAATGAAAAAAGAAATAAAAGGGAAAAAAAGACAAAAATCATACCATGTAGAGAAAAAATCCCTATACTAACTACAACATAATATCCACAGGAATTATGACAAAATGTTATGACAGAGTTTAAATAAAACATAAAATTTGTATAATGAAACAGTACAGGCCAAATTAGCCAATTAAAAGAAAAACACATTCAGACTGATTCAAAAGGCAAAACCTAACTCTATGCTGACAAACATCTATGTAGAATAATTCAAAAAGGCAAAAATCACCCCCAAACCAAAAAACTAACAAAAATGTAAAGAACAAAGGGAAATAATAAATCAGGGGTCACTTAAGAACAAGACAAGGATACTCCTCTTTCCACTTTTATTCAACATAGCCAGTGCAATTAGACAAGAAAAAAAAAGGCATCCAAATTGAAAAAATAAGTAAAACTGTCACTATTTGCAAGGTTACATGATATTATATATAGAAAACCCTAAAAACTACATCAAAAAACTGTTAGAGATAATGAATGAATTTAGTAAAGTTTCAGAATAAAAAATCTTTATATAAAAATCTAGCATTTCTATACAATAAGAAATTAGTAGAGAAATTTAAAATAATTCTATTCCATTTCCAATTGCTTATATTAAGGAGTAGTTACATGTATACAGTCCTGAAATTACTTCGATCCTTTGAAGTTTGACACCCCTGAGTTAGATAATATAGCGGAAGAGGAAAATCTATTATATTGACAATAATGAAAACAATAAAATTGCTAAAGTATAAATTCAACAAGAAAATATAAAAACCATGAAAATATCTATAAAACACAGCTTGAAAAACAAAAATTACACTTGAACAGCCCTGACCAGTGTGGCTCAGTTGGTTGGGCATCATCCCACAAGACGAATGACGGCCTGTTCAATTCCCAGTTCCCAAACCAACAAGCTTTATCTCTAGAGCTATAAAGTTGATACTGAAAAATTGAACATGCAAGATTACTAAGGAAAACACTAAAAAGAAAAGATCTGAGGGGAACAGGCAGGTGCTAGCCCTGACAATTATAAAAAATGTGCTATTAAAGCCTCTATTATTAAAACAGTGTGGTACTGGTACCTCAGTAGATAGCATGCAGAAATGAACTCAAGTTCACATGAAAATTCTGTATATGATGAAGTAGTATCTGAAATCAGGGGCAAAAGGGGATCTTTTAATAGATGATGTTGGACACCTAGCTGGACAGTCAGAAAAATAATTATTAAAAAACCATCACTTAAATTATATGAAATAACAAGCACCAAATGTATTATTTAAATGTAAAAATGAAATTTACAAATATGATAATAAAGCATTATTGCATAGCCTTAGGGGAAAGTTTTATAACTATGATTCAAAATACAGAATCAATAAAAGATTTATGCATTATACTACCTAAAAATTTAAAAAAAATTTTCATGCATTTATCTGAAGACAATTAGCACATTCAGAAATAATATTTTTAAGCTCTATCTCAGTTAAAGACTAATGTTTTACTATACAAATAACTTTTTAGGATCAAGGTAAAAAAAGGCTAAAAATTCAAACTAAGCAAAATACTTAAAGAAATAATTTTTTAAAGATTTTATTTATTTATTATTTATTAGAGTGAGGGGAAAGGAGAAAGAAAGAGAGGGAGAGTAACATCCATGTCTGAGAGAAACATCAATCAGTTGCCTCTCACATGCCCCTAACTGGGGACCTGACCCACAACCTAGGCGTGTGTCCTGACCAGGAGTCAAACTGGTGACCTTTTGGTTTGCAGTCCGGTGCTCAATCCACTGAGCCACACCAGCCAGGGGTGAGATAATTTTTTAAAAAGATATTAAAGTGGCCCTCAAGTCTATTAAAAGAAAAATACTAACTTCAGTCAGAAAAGAAAAATACCAATTTAAAACCACAGTGGTTACTATTTCTCGCTGAACAGATAGACAAAACTTCAGAAGGTTGATAATCCTCGGCTGGTGAAGCTGTTGGAAACAGGCCACCCACTCCTTGCTGGTTGCAATGGAAAATGGGGCAACCCTTTCAAAGGAAAGTCTGACAGTATTTAACAAAACCACAAAAGCATTTGGCCCAGAAATTCTGCTTGTAGGCATTTAGCCAGAATTTAGACCTCTAACATGCATCAACCGCAATAACACACTCTTTGCTGCCCAAGGAAAGACTGATCGAGTAAACTATGGTACACATATACAGTGGAGTACAATGCAACCGTAAAAAAGAATGAGGAAAATCTTTGTGAACTGATACAGATTTCCCGTCTATATTGTTAAGGAGAGAAAAGCAAAGTGCAATAGAGTTTCTATAGCATGCTACCCTGTATGCCAGAAAAAAGGAAAGGTAAGAAAATATGCTTATCTTTGTGGGAAAAAACCTAGGAAAGGATAAAGCAGAAACTTATGGAACTGGTTTCTTACATGGGGAAGTTCTAGGGGACAGAGCAATTTTCTCTGAATACATTTTTTGGTAAAATATTGACTTTTGGAATCAAGTTAACATTCTGTCTAGCAAAAACTAAAACAAAACAAAACTAACAAGGGCAGGAATAAGACCCTAAAATTGAATACAAGGTGAAATAAAAGAATTCAACATATTTCAAACAAAAAAATTACACTTAAGGGGAAAATAGCTAATTCAAGTGATTTTTAAATATGATACTCTGGCTACACACCTCTAGTGTTAAAAAAAGAAGAAAAAAATGTCGACAAATCTTAAACTCTTGTAATAGGGATGGATGCTTGTTGCAAGGATATCATTACAAGGAATCAAAACTAACATAATTAACAAAGGGCACATAGATATCATATTCCTCCTGATATAAAAATATGGATGGAAATATCGCTTATGTAGTATATCAGCCAAAATACATAACCTGACCCTGATAAGAGAACATCAGGGGAAAAAAAAAAAAAACAGATAATGAGATGTTCTGTGAAACAATGGGACTGTGTTTTTTCAGTATTTTTTCATGCTGAAGGCACGAAACACAAGGAAATCGAATGGATTGTGTTAGCTAGTATCTTTCAGACTAAAAGATACTAAAGAGATTCCGGATTGCAACCTGTACTAAATAAGAATTTTAGAAAGGACATTACTGAAACAATTGAAGAAATTGAAATACGGACTCTATTTTGGATGACAACATTGTATCAGAGTTCAATTTCCTGGATTCAGAAACTTGTTTTTAGGAAATAAACACTGATGTATTGGGGCTAACTGACACAATATACGCAACTATTCCCAGGTAGCTGAGAAAAAATATGAAGTATCTACAGAGAGAGTGATAAAGCAATATGACAAAATGTTAAAACTTGGTGAATCTGAGTAAGAATATGCAGAAGATCTTTATAATTTTCCTATAATTTTTTCCTTGAAATTATTTTAAAAATAATCTTGAAAAATAACTAAAAAATTTAAAAACAGCATAGAAAAGAAACTGTTTATGATGCTCACTCAGGTAGTATTTGCTATGGTATGGTCACAAATGGCAAAATAGAGGTTAATGTCTGGATGGAGAGAGATATAAGCTTTTGAAACTATTTTTTAAAAATGCCTCTCCTATGATATGGGTGCTTTAAAACAGTTGACCTGAATGTGATTCTGTATTCTTTTCCTACTTTAGTGCTCTTTTATGGATTGTAGCAGTTTACTCATCAGTCATGGTGAAGTTTTCTTTTGTAAATTTCCATATGCATAACATTATGTTATGAAACAATTTGAAATGTATTTTAAAAAGTTATACATGTAGGTGTCCCTCTAATTTTAGAACTAATAGATGCTCTTTTAAAGAAATTTTGTTACATGTTGTCGTGGTTCTGTCGATAAGACAATGAACTAAAAAGCTTGGAAAAACAGTGAAGTGTACAAAATAGAAGAAAATATCATTGAGTAATGATTTTATGAGGAAGAGAATTAAAAATGTGTTGCATTTTTTTGGATGAAAGGTTGAAATAATTTGCCAAAAAAAGAAAGTATGTATAGGAGAGATCAGAGATGAAAATGTTGATTTATTGATGGAAATAAATCCACTGCATTCCAAAAGTAGAAGATTTGCACTTGAATTCACTAAATTTTTCTTCCAGAAAGTGATCTCCCTTATAAAACATGAAAAACAATTTGCTGATACTCAGTTTCATTAAGTAGATAAATCAATAATTACATAAAGCCTGAGTAACTTGTTGGCATAAACTTGTATAACCTTATTTTCATTTAAAATGTATCAAGATTTGTTCTGGCATTTTAAAAAGAAACAGTTTTAAGTTGTCAGCCAAAAAATCTATACAAACAAGTAAATAATCAAATTATCCAGTCTTTATGCCTATAATGGTAGAAGTTTGGGGGGGATGTAGAAAAAGAGGAAAAGAAATACATGAGAATTTTCTGGGGAGCTGTACGAAGCTGAAGAAGCTAGGGGTTAAGAAACCACCACCCAGCACTATGCAAAGATGTAAAGACATGCCTTACCCTAAGTCAGGCCGACAGCCAGTTGTGGATTTAAGTGTAGAGGATTGCCGGGTCACTTGCCCCTGAGCCTCTGTCCCACCAGACCCTTTGCCTGGTGTTCATGCTTTTACTGCCATTGGGTGAACTGGAAAGAGGGCCAGGAGTTCCCCATCCAGGACCTCCTAAGCAATACATCTGTCATGAATCATGTTATAGAACAGAAATGTTTGTTTTTGATCCTATTCATTTCAACTGGCAGGCAGTTATTAGTAGAATGACAAATTAAGCCATTATGCCTTGCAAGTCTTGCTGGCTCTATCAAATTTATGGAGTTAATACAGCAAAATTATTTTTCATGGCTGATAAAACAGCTGTATGTAGACAGCTGGCCTTTTCGCAAGCAGGAGGAAACACAAAATGGCAGCCACGTTGGGATGCCTCGCACCCCAACGGGTCATCGGGGGCGCCTGCTGCTTTGACAGCACGGATGAGCCACCTCGCAAACCATGGGAATGTATTCTGAAAGTGCTTTTTATTTTTATCAGTGTTCCTATAGGAAGAAAACAAAAGCCATACCTTCACATTTTCTAAAAATAAACCTCTGTACTCCTTAAGTAGCATCGTTGTTTATAGTCCTGCCGCTTTTCTGTAATTTAGTGAAAGTTTTTATTAACAATTCTGCTACAAAAATATTCATGTAGCAATTTACTCTTCAGAAACCAATGAACTGCAACCATAGCTACTTCCTATTTATAAACCACTCCTCTAATACTTTTAGAAGCTGCTCATTTCTTGAAAAAGACTTGAGTGGTAAGAAGTGCAAAGCACTATGAGTACTGACGTGCTTTTCAACAATGGCTTATTCAGGCTACCCTTGTGAAGGCCACATCGGTGATGGTGCCCACCAGACTAGGTCTCTAGGATACCCTTGCCTGAACCAGCACAGTAACACCTGGGTACTTTTCAAACCAAATTCTCAAATCTTTTCTCACTACATCCAGTAACACCCAAATGCCAACAACAGTAATTTTTTAATTCTCTTCTAAAGATTTAGGTTAAGTGTGTCATAGACTCTCCTAATATCCGTGTGTGTGTGTGTGTGTTATACATTTGCTGAACTTTTAGAGTTATTTTCATTCTGGATTCCATGAGAATGGTTTATTGTAACACATCTTACCTTGGTTGTCAGACACTTGCTTAGCTTTGTGGAGAAAGGATTTAAGTTTTCTTTTGTCAAGATTATATATATGGGTGGCCATTTCTGATGTAACCACTGAGGCTAAAATTAAAAAGGTAAATGCACCAATGCAATTATTATGATTAGGTCCTGTTGCAGATCTAACTGGCCTACCCCTTCTTTCTTTTTAAAGACTTAATAGGTTTGACTAAGTAAGAAAAATATCTTGAGGTATAGGTCCTTGGAGAAAGAGAGAGGGTTTTTTGATTTTTTTGCCTTTTGTCCTTCAAAGATAAATTTACTATCCAAACACGAGCAAATGTGCTGCCATTAGAGGCAATGGAAAAGGCTTTTTAATAACAAGAATAGGTATCAGTTATGGGATTTTCTTATGTGCCATGCTTCATTCTTCACAGTTCATACACATTACTTTATCTCATTACTTCAATTCCATTTCACAAAGCAGGAAACTGAGACACTCATTAAAATTATTTGCAAAGGTCATACAGGTAGTAAGTGATGTATTGAAATTCTGATCCAAGCAGCCTGGCTCCAGAGACGTCATCCCTAAGCACTATCTGAAACTGCTTCCCTTCCACAACGGAACCTGTTCAATGGAGCCCACGCTTTGGGGTGGACAGTTGACAGACCAAGGTCTTAGTGAGGACTAGTGGCTGGTCTCTCATACAAGGAGTGACCCCGAAGCCTCCCCATTTGTTCTTCCCCAGGCAACCTGGGGGTGTGTGGCTCTGGGGCACTGCAGGAGGGGTTCTGTGCTCTCGTCTCAGCTGGAGCAAGTTAGGTCTTAGACTTGTCCAGCTTCTCTGCCCTGGAGATTCAACGCTCTATTGATTAGTTTCACCAAACCTCATAGTAAATATAACATTGCTAAGGTTAGTAAATAAATAAAGTCATAGTGTACAAAAGCACTGTGTTTATCAGAAATTATTTATTTTATGATTACTCTTGGTATTATGAAGAAACCTGTAGAAGTCACCTTGCAGGGCGTTAGCAATCTAAGACATTAAGGCTAACTGACTTTTGTCTTAATTAGAGATTTGAATTCTGGTTATGCCACTTTCTAGATGCGTGACTGTAGGCAAATGATTTAACTTTTTTAAGCCTCAGTTTTATGATGGGAAAGGGGGTGACAAGAACTGTTGTGAGGACTGAGCGAGAGAGGCGGTATGCAGTTTCATAAATAACCCCTGACACCAGGCAGGTGTTGGGTAAATATTAATCTCTCCCCTCAGATAAACTTCAAATGCATCCGTGTGTTAGGCAGAACTAGGCAAAGAAGAAAATTACCGAAACTAGATTCCATACTTGGAGACTGTATCTTTTTACATACAGGGTAAATATTAGTTTTGCTGACAAGAATAATGTTTAAAATTTGAGCAGAGCATTTCATCAAATAATTGATCTGTTTTATGAATTAAAAAGGATTTCTCTATTCAGTCTGGGAAGACATTGTGGAATAAGGAATTGAAATGATTTTGGAATTTTTACTCAGACTAAAACATTCCAATTAAGAGTTTTTAATTTTGGTTTTAAACATTTCAGTTATAAAAAATCTGACATAACATTACTCATAAATAGGTTAACTTTTTTCAATGTTGATTGCTATGAATAGAACAAGACTTCATAGTGAATGATGAGTTTACATTTACAGTAAGAACAGCATATTCTTTCACATTATGTGTCGTGGATAATGGGAGCAACAAGTAGTGATCTATTATTTCACTTTTAAATAAAATATAGAAACAGTTAAAATAAAAAGTGTCACTACTATGCTTAACCAGCATCCTACGTCTTCCTAAAAGAAACTTACACTAAAAACTATAAAAAGAATGCATGATCTAGAATAAAACATGGTTTCTGTTTTCAAGCAATGAACACGCATGCACAGGGACACAGAGATGGTGCATCTCCGGAACTGAAAAGCAGCTCAATCGCCACAGGAACAACAATGATGCGAGAACTTCGGAGTATTTAAAAGGAGGTTGAAAGAAACTCAATGTAAACACTGAAGGACATAACGTATGAAATGGTTCTGTTTTCAAAGACATAATCAACTCTCTGAATCCAGTATGAGAACGGAGTTAATTTAAAAAGCCAAATTTTGATTATTTCCATTCTACCAAAGTCTGATGTGACCAAACTTTCTACTTGCCAACTTTACTTTGTATTTCTTATATGTATAAATAATATACAATATATAATACGTATAGATATGCATAATACATCAGGGGTGTCCAACCTTTTGGCGTCTCTGGGCCACACTGGAAGAAGAGTGGTCTTGAGCCACACACTAAATACGCAAACACTAAAAAAACTGATGAGTGAAAAAAGGTCTGTGCATAGTTTTCATGATATCTGCCACCACAGATAAGCAAAACAGTCCTCACGTAATAACCCTAATTATGCAGGGGCCCTTCACGTAATAACCCTAATTATGCAGGGGCCCAATAATCTTAAAATCATCAAGCAGGCCTAAAGTTTGTGGTCACTAATACAGAAAATGTACATATCTAAGTAACAAAACTTAGTAATTAAACTTAGTAATAAAACTAAGGAAGGTTTTAAGTAAATTTATCATTTTGTGTTGGGCCGCATTCATAGCCATCCTGGGCTGCGGGTTGGACGCCCTGTAATACATAATATACATTACATATATGTGTGTATACATTCACATATATATATGCACACACATGCATGCATATATGTGTGTGTGTTTATCTATTTAGACACATACATATATGGGTCCATGTAAGCAGAGGCACTGTTTGGTCTATATAGTCATACCACCCAGGGTAAACAACTAATACAAAGTATCAACAAAACTGATGTAAGAAGAGATTTCATATGAGAAAGCTTGTACTTACAGTATAATTTCAACATGACTCTTCGGCTACACCATGGAAATATGTGGCTTTGATTGCATTCAGACTATACTGAGAGATTCCATCTGTTCAGCAACGCGCATGTGTGTGCTTTGGAAGTTTTGTTCAAGTTTCATAAATCTTGTCATATATCAGGTTGCTCTCAATAAGGCCAAAGTAAATAATCTGCAGGCAGGGGAGTGAAAGGTCACTGGTGCCCTAATCACAGAACAACCTTCTCTCTCATCCAATGCCATGGCTTCCCTTTCATTAATCAGGCCTTTGGTGACTAATATCTATTGATGTTAGAAGGATTTTCTGTGAACAAATTTCAGAATATAAACTAATCTGGAATTAGGATATTTAGTTGTTTGAGTGACAGTCCAAATAACCCTCGCAGGGCTTTTTCTTTTTTAATAATTGCAATATTGAGAAATGAGAGAAACCCAGGAAACTTTGGAGAGGAATGTCAATCTCACGGCCTTGGGCATGCTCATAAATCCTCTTGTCCTTGTTACCCACGTTTACACATGATTCGGCCCCATGCTCTGGTCTGATGGGCTCTCTGCCCCCATTTTCAGCTATCAATCTCATTGTGCTTCTCTGTCTTGACACTAAACTACTCAGATTTTAAGAAAACATTACTCAGACTCTAGAAACACAAACTCTTTGTGTTTTTGTGTGAAAGCTGCTCTTATCTAGACATTTTCTTTACAAGCCTGCAAAGTAGATGGAATTATGCCTTCCAGTTGCACCGCTTTATGGCTCTGACAGCTTCTGTGACTCTTGCTGGTCTTGCATCCACACGCTGGACCTTTCAGCCGCATCTCTTTCTTGTACCTGGGATGTAATTAGTGTTACCCAGGTAGGACACTTGCTCTTGCTCCTATAGCAACTTTCTTCTCATTACCCTAGTCTAAGAAATGTGTCCAGGGCCAGAATGAATCACCCTTTGCAATTTCCTTTTTCTTGAATTCCCAAAGAGAAGAGCTTGCTTTTTCCAAATGGCCTGTCTCACCTTGTTTAAACAAAATTCACGTAAGTGATAAAATACTTAGAGTGAACAAGCCTGACATCACCGGGTGGTCTTCCTCTTGACAAAAAAGAAAAGAAAAAAGCAAAAACAAAAAAAACAACAACAAAAACACCTAACCTGAGGTTTTATACACATTCATTCATTCAATTAACAAACATGTGTTGGATATCCACCAGGCACCAGCTTTGATCAATGATGACCAAGACGAAGTCCCAATATCCTTATGACTTGTATTTTATTGGGGAATAACAGGTACTAAACACAAATATAAATAACATGCTGGTAACTACCATAAATAAAATAAACAGAGTATGGCCATTGAAAAAAAGGGTTTGGGGAGCAACAGTTTAATATCAGATAGAATGATCGGGGAAGACCAATCTGAGATATGACGTTTGTGCAGATGATAAGAAAGAGCTAGGTGCATGAGCGTGTGTAGACATTATGGTGCAAGGGAACAGTGAGTTCAAGGGCCTGGAGTCAGGAAATCAGAGTACTAGAGAAAACCATACAAGAGCCAATATGCTCTTGCACCATGAGGATAGACTTCTGGATGGCATCCTTGGCATTTTCATTAGTCTCTAGACTTTTGATGGACAACCTGTGGTCACACCTGTGTTTTGAAGGAACCTCCTAGACCCTTTGACTGCTAACTCGGATTCCCAGAGTAGCCATGGTCCAGCTGAGCCAGGTACTTGGATATTGGACTTTTCTAATTACTTTCTGGTATCTCACACAAGAACTGATTATCAAGAAAGCTAAAATACAAACTGAGCTTCTCCAAGGTGCGATCTATAAGTCAGAAGTAAGTGGCTCATTACCTCATATAGCAAATGACCAATAATACATGGTGGGAAGCAAGGGAGCTGGTCTCCTGGTAGCACTTCCTCTTCCAATCCTTTCTATTCCATTCCACCCCATTCCTTCCCCCAACTCCCTGCCTCCTAATAACTTGTCTTTTGTCACAGTGGGGTACCTTCTTACCCATTCACCGCTGCCCCCTCCATGTTAATTGAATTAAGAAAATTATAGGTTTATTTTCTGTTGGGGTCTCCAACACTCCTAAGTTATGGTTCCCAATTTGGGAACACAGGGACGAGCATTGTTGACCTTATCTTTGATTAAAATTGAAAAAGAATTTTGATTTTTTTAAAAATTAGCATCGCTTTATTCAAACATTCACTGGGAATTCCATAGTTTTAGCCCCTGGTCTGCATGGAAAGGGATGGACACCTTGTGGTCCTCACTCTCAGGTTTCCCATGGTGCACAGGGTCAGACACACAGGGAGTGACTGATGATGGCATCAAGAGGTACGCACAAAGCCTTAAGGCATCAAAGAAGAAATGGCAAAGCAAGCTACAGAGCAGATCAAACAGTTGCGAGAGTAGATGTCTAGGCTCCAGCCCCTCAGATGTCTCCAGTTCTGACTCACCACCAGGAGCGTAATATTAGATCCAACCTAACCTTGCAAGGCTTCTGGGAAGACACTGCATTCTTTGATATTTATGTTAAATCTTAAATAGTTGTATAATTGCTGCTCCAGCTTTCTTGGACCATTAAAAGATGATGGCTGCAGTTTCTCAATTATTATTTTCAACACAGCTGGTAACAATACTTTGTAATTCCATAGTCCTTCAGCATAAAGCCTGGCTCCGCATTATGACGCAAATTGATGTTGCAAGTTTTATTATCTTTGCTTTCTGACTAAACAGTCAAGGAGAGGTGAAGAAAGAGTTCTGAAGATTTAGTTGATGTTTATGATGCGCAGTTGAAACATGGATGCTGGAAAATGCGAAGGCAGTTATAGACAAGGTTTCTACAGGCCCAGTGTGGAAAAGAAGCCAGAAATTTTATTTAAATCCTTATTCAATCCCTGTTTCACCTGAGGCATTCACTTTAAGAATTAGAGAAGGTGTCATCTGTTTAGCACAAACCTTGTTTATAGTTCCTAAATATCACATGGTTAATAATTTTGACCCAAAGATTAAAAAGAAAATGACATCAACATATTCGGGGCCAATAAATCCACAAAAACAAAAGCAGCTAAAAAAACCGTCATTTTTGAAGCTTTTATAAAAACATTGTTGTCCTATGTATGATGTTTCTTGTATCTTGTACCTTCTTCAATAAATTTCTCTATTTTTCATTAAAAAACACTGTATTATTAATTTAACATGTTAGTAGCTAGTGGAAGTAGTGAATACCAAAACCCATTTTTGTGTGTAGTTGCAGCCAAGCCATAAAGACTAAACAACGTCACAGAACATTTGTAGAAAAGTGGTAGGCTAAAAGAGTGTCTCTGTAGTATACGTCTTTTCATCCAGGAATTCTACTTATGAACATGGGTCCCTTGGCAGGGGGAGGTGGAAATATTAGTAATAGGAAAAAAATTAAAATTTAAATCTCCAATGAAAGAGGATTAGTTAATGAATTTCCACGTGATGGAAAACGATGTAGAAGTTATTAAAATTATGGAAAGATAATCATGATATATTTTTAAATTTTCTAACCCTCACCTGCAGATATGTTTATTGATTTTAGAGCGAGAGAAAGGAAGAGAGGGAAAGAGAGAGGCAGACAGAAACATCAGTGGGAGAGAGAAACACCCATCGGTTGCCTCCCGCAGCGCCTGCCCAGGAGTGGAACCCACAACCTACGTATGTGCCCTGACTGGGAACTGAGTCTGCAGCCTTCTGGTGCATGAGGTGATGCTCCAGCCCACTGAGCCACCAGTCCAGGGCAATCGTGATATATTTTTAAGGGGAAAATAAACAGATTAAAAAATAGAATATATAGATTGAACCATATGAAAGGGTTTTTTTTTTTTTTTTGTCAAAAGTGGTTAAATATCAGTTATTTATTATGGAACTAAAGTATGATCTCATTTTCATAAGTAATAAAAATAAAACAACTTTTATATATTGGTGCTTATGTGCACATAGAAAGACTTTGAAAATATATTTGCCAAAGTTTACAATACTTATCTTCAAGATATACTAAAAAGGCTTATTAAAAGTATTAATTTCAAACAGTAATATTTTTCTTATTTTCAGACTTTAAAAATAATAGTTTTTATAATAAATGAAAATAAAGAAATATGTTTCATTTTAAAAAATTAAAAAGGAATTGGATTTGCTGCAAATTTGCATTCTTTCCATTTAGTGATGATAACACCTTCTGCTATTATCCTTTATTTGTCCCTGAGTCCTCTTCTTTTTACCATAGTAAAAGAGCACATCCTTCATCCTAGATCAGGTATGCTAAAAAATAGCCAGCAAAATGTGAGCAAAGAAGAAAAATGCATAGGCTAATTAATTGGTTGGCACCTTCAAGTAGCCAAAATATTCACTTTCCAAGGAATATCAAGAATTTGACTAACACACACACATACTTACACACACTCACACACAAGGTTGAGTTTATGTTTTTCAGTCAGTTTTAAATAGTTGCTAGTTGGTATAGTGCATAGAAGTGCTGGATATTTGCTAGGAGCAACAAACAGGGTGAAGGATCATCTATTTATATTCCAGACTAGTGCAAAACTGAGCTCAGTTGCCCACCTGCCATAGTGGACTCTGCTCTCATATTCTCTTCTTCAACTTAGTTTATGCCTTGACAGTTTTGAGGCTTGGACCTCTTGAAAGAAGCTTGTTACAGTCTCACTCACACCTTTTGTGGTTGTGGAAATCCAGACTCTAATTCACTCAACACTTTCAGTCCTTACTCTTGCCTTCCTGAGGCCATTTGCTCCCTGAGAATACCATTGACATCAATTTACATTTAGCCCAATTTCCAATTATGTTTACACCTACTGTTATTATCACTGGCAAATGTAAAATAATGATCACAATTATGGCCTTGAGAAAGTGCAAGCTCTTCAATAAGCAAAGAAAAATTAGATTATCTTCACTTGACTGTTCTTCCTCACGAAACAGTAGATTCATATTAGAGACAATTTTTCTTAAACAAAACATGGACCAAAATAATTTTTATAGTAATTTTGATGATAATTATCTTTCAATCACATGGGCTGTTTTCTGTATCATAAAAAAATTAGTTAGCAGAATTCAAATATTTCACTGATTTTTCCCAAGAAACCCTTCCCCATCTGGCATTTCATAATTTGTCAACTTTACTGAAGATACATTCATATTGTCCAGTGTATCATTTATTGTAACCAAATTCCCAGCAGACTTCTCTGTTTTCCTGATTCCAGTGGCTCTCAAGGTTTTTTTTAAGTATAATAATCACCTGTGAAGTTTGTTGAAACAAAGATAAAGAAGAGATTTTGATCCAGTACGTCTGACATAAAATTGAATAATCCACATTTTGATCAGGCACCTCAGAGATTTCGATACATTGTCAAATCGGAAAAAGAATGCTTACAGTCCTTCCTTTACCAAATGGCCCGGTGAGATTTTTCTGCTATCTTTTACCCTTCCTCCAAGTACCACTCTTTCTAGATCCAATAGAATACTAGATATCCTTCCACACACCCAACAGTAAATTAGTTACCATTTTTTATGAAGGGCAAGTTCATGACTATCTTTGGTTATCTGAGTTTCCTTAGTTGGGAACTTAGCCACTGTCCCAAGAACTTTAAGCAGCACTTTTCCCCCAAGACAATGTTTTAGCTCCTTATATGAAGTTAAAACTTCTGCTAATCAGAAAATTAACAAATACTCTAATTCAATAAGTAATTAATATGGTTAGATTTTTAACCTCACAAGCTAATTTTAGCAAGGCTTACTGATAGCTATGACTACATCTAGATCTTAGAGACCAAAGGTTAGTTTCATGGTTTTAGTACATATTTTTTATCAGTATTTAGTTCAAGACATTCTAAAAAATAATATCAAAAACCTAAACTCTCTGTTTGTGATTTTGTTATGCATTTGGGAAATAATAAAACATGGCAAATTTTTCCCTTAGTGCTTGATGAAAATTTTTGCTCTACGGATGAGTAAAAAATGCGGAACATGGAGTCCACCTGCTTCCACCTCACAGACAAAGAACCTTCTCTCTATTAAAGTTGAGCTACAGGGTTCTTCCTTTCCCAGGATTCAGAGATCACCAGCCCAGCTGTGATATGCAGTCTCAAAACACAAAACATCTGGAGAAATATGAACAGTTCATCTTTTCTTATTTATGTTTGAAAGCCGAGGAAATGTTTATGGAACAGAGAATTTGTTTAAATGAATGTCTGAACATTATGAATTCCTTGTCACACTTTATCTGGCTTCACAACTGTTGTAGTGAACCAAGATCTCTCTGTACGTATATGTACTGACATCAGGACAGACATATAGACCAGTGCAATTGAATAGAGAGCCCAGAATCCCACCCTCCCAAATATGGTCAAATAATTTTTGACTTGGGTGCCAAGACCTTTCAATAGAGAAGGACAGACTTTACAACATATAGTACTGAGAAAACTGGATATCCACATGCAAGAAAATTAAGTTGGACCCTTATCTAACACCACATACAAAAATTAATTCAAAGTGATTCAAAGACAAAAATGTAATGTCTAAAATAATGAAACTCTAAGAAAAAATAAATGGGAATCTTAACCTGATAAAAGAAACTGGAGAAAAACTTGTAGGAAGTATCATCATGTGTAATCATGAAAGGCAGTGCTTTGCCCTAAGACTGAAACAAGTCAAGGATTACCACTGTCACCACTGCCTTTCAACATTGTGCTGAAGTCTTTGGCGTGGGTCCTCATACTCCTAGCAGTGTTCCTGAAAAGTACTCATGTTAAAATTTGATGAATTTAAATTGATCAATTTTCTCTTTATGGATGTTGATTTTTATGCCATCCTAATGAGTGTGAAGTGTTATGTCCTTGTGGTTTTGATCTCCCCATTCTTGATGAGTAATGGTGTTGGAAATATGTTTATGTGTTTATTGCCATGTGTTCATATGAGAGGTTCTTGAGTGGCTAATAACAAAGCTTATTTTCATCCCCATTACTATCCAGTGCCAACTCCCTATTATGATATTAAAAATCTAATAAGAAATAAATAAATATTTTTTTCTGATTACCACACTCTTCCAAAAAGTTATGGGAAGATATGTCAAGATTGAAAGGTATATAGGAGGAGACTCTATAAAAGTATCCAATCACAATAAAAATAGAGAATGCCTTTAAGTGAGAGCACAGGGGATAGTGAAAACAGTGCCAACATTCAGAGTTTGTAAGATTAAAGTACGGACTGAAATAATTCAACAAAATGAGAAGGATTTACAGTAGTGAAAATGCTTTATTCAAGTGTTGATCATTCCCCCTTGGAATAGTATCAGTGTGGAGTAGCTTGGATCTCAGTATCTGCAGAAGTCTAAGCAGAGCTACTGCACAGACAGAGGTTTATGTTGGCTAAATGCTTATTTGCATATGATGCATTTTCTAATAATGTCTTATTTGGAAGTAGTTTTTTTTTTCCCAAGGGAATATTTAGAAGCTATATTTTCAGCTTTTTATAGATAGAAAAAATCAATAAGCTACTCAAATAATTTAATATAATCAGTCCTTCAAATTCAGACCAAAGGATGGGAAGAAAATCAAATAACACTGAAAAGGGTTATGTTCAAATTCTGTTTTTACCCTCAATAAAGTCCAAGTCACAGAGAGAGAAGACCTAGTAGACAGACATTCCAATGTGGGCTGTTCATTTTTCTACTACCCAAAGGAACAGAAAATTCTTCTGAAAAAAATGGAGATCAGCCTTAAAAGGATTATCTATAACTACATAAAGATAGAGTGGAGCCCTGGCTGGTGTAGCTCAGTGGATTGAGCGCGGGCTGGGAACCAGAGGGTCCTGGTTCGATTCCCCGTCAGGGCACATGCCTGGGTTGCGGGCCGGGTCCCCAGTGAGGGCCATGTGAGAGGCAACCATACATTGCTGTTTCTCTCTCTGTCTCCCTCCCTTCCCCTCTCTCTAAAATAAATGAATAAAATATTTAAAAAAAAAAGATAAAGTGGATACTAAGGTGTTTCATGGACTCATTTTTTTAAAGAGGAAAAGCAGACAAGATTTTTTAAGGTTACCAGTAAAGCCGTAGAATGCTCTCAAGAACCACCATAATCAATGCTTAATCACTCTGGGATTAAAATGAGCATGCTCTGAAAATTTGCAGTGTCTTATGGATATCTTTAATTTCAAAACTTTCATATTTCTGAGTACCTATTGCACTCAAAGGTTAGGATCAGAGTCCCTCTCGGCTGCCTTCCAAGTTCAAACAGGCCTACCTTGTGCTAGTATTAGTCTTTTGTTATCCACAAATATCTTATGAAAATCAATAGACACCCAAGAATATGAGGATATTGGTGAGATGTTTACTGCCAAAGGATCTTTGGATAGTGAATAGCCAAGATTTCTCTAATTTACTTTAAAACTTATCTGTGTTTTTTGGCTGATGGGGCTAATATACATCTAGAGTATAGATCAGCTAAAGCAGTTCTCCTAAGGCCAAAGATAGAATTTCTTTGGAGGAGGAAAAGCAAAGAAACAAAACATCTTTCAGTAAATCAATAGAGCATTTCTCTCAAAATCATAACCAAATCATTTAGAAATATTGCAAATAAAATAGGTTGTTATTCATTTATTCTTTCAACTATATTTATTGGCTGCCTACTATTTTCAGGAATTACTCTAGATGCAGTGGGTACAGTGGTAAACAAATTAAAAGTCTGTGCTCATGGACTTTATGGTTTAACAAGGAAAAAATCCATAAACACAGTATAATATCCTATAGTGATAACTGCTATGCAAAAATAAAGCAAAACAAAGCACTAGATGGGGAAGGATTCTCTCACCATTAATATTTACTCAATGCTAACCCCAGCCCTCTGAAAGCACCCCCAAAGCCATGACTCTTACATGGTGACGTAGTCCAAAGATGGATAGTAAAAGTAATGTGACTTTTAGTTTTAGAAGCATGTACTGAACATGCCCAGGTTTAATTATTGTTTATGTATCTAAAATTTATCAGCCAATAGTTACTCGAATTTTGTCCAAGGGTGATGAAGGCAAGATGCCAGGTGGATAATGAAATAACCTTTATGACGTTTACAGTCTGGCTTTTTCTATTTTGACAGTTAAAATAATGACAGTTTTTTCCAAATTGTTTAGTTTGAGTGCCTTTCTTTAAACTTTTCTTTTGTGAAATATAACAGAGAGAGAGAGCATGTTTTTAGAACATGGATATTCATCTTAAATTATTGAAAAGCAAACACCACTGAAAACACTCAGGTCAAGAAATAGGTCATCGCTCCCTTCCCTGAAGTCCCCGATGTACCACAGTCCCTTCACTCCGCGAGGTATTCAGTATGCTGACTATTGAGATTTCGCTACACATGTAAAAATGCCTATAAGATAGAACCAGTTTTGCCTTGGTGTTATTAGAGATTTAAAAGTTTGCCATGCTGATGACTACATAGAAGCAATTTGAGGAGAGTTGATATCATTATATGATTGAATCTTCTAGTCCATAAATCTGATATATTTCTCAATTGTTTTGACTTCTTTTATAATTTTTGATAAAGTTTTATAGTTTTCCATGCAGACATTTGGACATTTTACACTGGAATTATCTCAAGGTATTTTATATTATTGATGTTATTATAGTTAGGATTTTCATATTTGAAGTCATCTAATTGTTGGTGGTATATGAAAAGAAAATTGATTTTTGTATAGTTAATGTTATACCCAGAAAACTTATGTAAGTTTCTTACACATCTTGTATTTTATTTTTAAATTCTTTTGGATTTCTTTTTTTAACTATATTTTATTGATTATGCTGTTACAGTTGCCCCATTTCCCCCCTTCTTTCCCCCCACCCCCTTACCCCCTTTCCCCTCCCTTTAGTTTTGTCCATAGGTCATACACATAAGTCCTTCTGCTCCTGTACTTCCTATACTATTCTAACCTCCCCCTGTCTGTTGTCTACTTCCCATTTATGCTACTTGTTCTGTGCCCCATTCCCACCCTCTCCCCCTACCACTCCCCTGTTGATATTCCTCCATACCTCATATAACTCCCTTCA
>PVJI01011211.1:0-57039 GCA_004026765.1 Micronycteris hirsuta
GCCCCCAACTGGGAACCTGGCCCATAACCCAGGCATATTCCCTGACTGAGAATTGAACTGGCGACTTTTCGGTTTGCAGGCTGACACTCCATCCACTGAGCCACACCAGCCAGGGCTACTTTCTGCATTTTTAAGCATGTGCAGCAAAAATTCGGCACTCTTTTTGGGCCTCCGACCTCACATGTGGCCCCACTGGTTGTCCTGGGCACACCTACCGACTCCACCCTTGTAACAGTGGAATGGCACACATGGCCGCTGTAAAGTGATGTCCTTCAGATACTCAGTGGCTCTTTGAACAGGCATACGCTTGATGGCCTGGCTGGTTTCACGAGTGTTCTTAGAGTGAACACAATGATTTGAACTTCTTGACTTGCATGATTTTGTAGGGTTTTCTGGGTCAAGTGAATCGCGAACTATTTTCAGGCGTCACTCAGGCCATGTGTGGGAAGAGAGTAACTTACTTCTAACCAATAGAATATGGCAATGTTGAGGGGTTGTCACTTCTGCATTCGGTTACCAGAGATTGTGACTTCCAACTTGCTATCAGACTCTCTTGTTGAGATGGATGATACAAGCTGCCATATTAGAGATGCTCATATTGCAAGGAACAGAGTGTGGCCTCTAGCCAACAGCCACCGAAGACCTGAGGCCCGTGGTCCGAGAGCCCTTGAGGAACTGAATCCACCAGCAGCTGTAAGAGTATGCTTGGAAGCAAGTCCTTCTCCACTGAGCCTTCAGATGAGACTCCAGCCTTGAGGGATACTTTCATTGAGACCTCATGAGAAACCACGATCAGAGGACTCAGCTAAGCCCTGCCCAGATGCCTGACCAGCAGAAGCTGTGAGAAAATAAATGTTTTGTCTTAAGCCAACAGGTTTCGGACTTATTTATTACATGGCAATAGACAACTGGTACACCTGGGCGTGTGACTGTTCCTGAAGGGGCAGGTGACGTCAGCCTGATATCAACCCTAAGGACCAAAAGCAGGGACTAAGTGTCTCCCCAAAGGGAAGTTCAAGTGTAGTTACCAGAAGGGGGATGGGATCTGGGCAGGCAAAGTCACCCGATGTCTACCTCACACAGGTATTTGGGAACATAAGGAGCTATAAACACACCTGGAGATGGAGATGGGGCAGTGATTCAAGCACACACATGACGAAACTGGAAGAATGGGCGAAACTGCTCCCAAAGAGAGAAGGGCCAAGGCCAGCTAGGTCTCTTGGGGATGGCAACAATTAATGGGCAGATGGAAGAAGAGGCAAAGGTGATTAGGTGAGGGCAGTGGTGTAGAAAGTGGTGTTTGACGTTGGATGAATTCAGCTCATCTGGTCAGTAAGACATGCCTGAGGAGGCCCAGCCTTCTGTTAGCAATCTGGGTACCTTTAGTTCAGAAGTCATATGTTCAGAAGCCACCAACATGGAAGTGGCTGTTAAACTCAGGCACGTGGATGATTTTGTCCAGTGAGAGAATCTAGAGGAAGAAGAGGGCCCAGGACAATTCCTTGCAGAATGTGTACATGTAGGCAGCAAGGGAGGGAAAAAGACCCATGGGGAAGGACCGGAGAAGGAATAGTCACAGAGGCAGGAGGCAATCCCATCCAGAAGCCAAGGGCATTTCAAGACTGATATAACCAGCCTTGGCTGGTGTAGCGCAGTGGATTGAGCACGGGTTGCAAACCAGGGGGTCGCCAGTTCAATTCCCAGTCAGGGCATATGACTGGGTTGCAGGCCAGGTCCCTAGTGGGGACCACGTGAGAGGCAACCACACATTGATGTATCTCTCCCTAAAAGATAAGAAAGGATGAAAAAAAAAAGACTGATATAACCAAAGTAGGCAAATGCCAAAGAGAGGTTTTGTGTGACTCATCAAAGGTGTTGTGTGACTGAGAAAAGAATGATGGATCAATAGTGAGGAGGTTATTGGTGATTCCAGTGGGAACCATTTCAGTGGAAAATAGGGACAGAAGCCAGACTGCATGGGTTTAAGAATGGGGAGATAGACAGACAACAGTCGTGATTACCAGAGGGAAAGGGGGTGGCGGGGAGGTAGAGGAGGGCAGAGTCGGGGATGAATTATGATCCCCGAGGGGAAGAAGACTTGACTTGGGGTGGTGAACATCAATACAACATACAGATGATGTATTATAGAATTGTACACCTGAAACCTATATAATTTTATTAACCAATGTAACCACGATAAATTCAATAAAAATGAAAAAAAAATAACAATAGGTAGGACAGGAAGGAGAGCTGTAGCGAACCGAGTAGCATTGTGGGAACATTCCTGGTAGGCCGTGGAAAGACTTGCGCATGAGTAGGCTGTGGGAAGAGTCCGGGCTGTGTCCTTCCACCCCCTTCTCAGCGTACTTTCAGTTGCTTTTCTTGAATTTTGTTACATCTTTCTGATAACAGGGTCCAAAACTTCCCACAAACTAAATGTTGGCAAGCTTTTGTTGTAAAGAGCCAGTGAGTAAATATTCTAAGTTTTGCTTGCCATAGGGTCTTATGGCAACCACTCAATTCTGCCTTTGTAGTGTATGAAAGCAGCCAGAGACAATGCGTAACCAAATGAATATGAACATGGCTGTGTTCCAATGAACTTTATTTACAAAGAAGTAGGCATAGGGCAGGATTTGGCTTGTGGGCAGTAGCTTGCTTGACCCTTGCTCTAGGCTTATGGAAAGGGATTGGAGATGCAATAAATGGGGCAATTGATGAAGCAAGAATAGGATCAAGACCTCAGGGGAATGGCTTTGCCTCAGAAAGAAGGATCTTGCATCTATCCGGGCACTGTCGCAGTCTGACTTCCTCCGTGTGTGTCCGCCTTGTTCTCTTCCACTGTGAGCACCTTGGGGCCAGGAATGTTCCCTGGCCGTGACTCCAGAACTTTTCACATAGGAAGTGCTCAGACACATACGTGGTTGACAGAGGCAGGACTAAGGTTGCAGAAGTGCTTTATTGTGGAAGAAGGGGACATTGAAGAGACTCACAGGGAAGGGCCTCTATCATCTCAGTGAATTAGGAACCCTGTGGTTACCAAGCTTCCTCTGTTGATGTTTAAGCAGGAAGGCAACTCTTCTCTGATGTTTCAGATTCAGTCCTTCCGAGAGGCAGAGGTCTTCCCATCTCACAATTGCAGAATTCCATGTGGCGTACCCAAACAGAGGTCTGGGTAGGACTTTGGGGACTGGGGAAGAAGGCAAAGGGGTACCTTCAAACCGGTCCTAGATTTGCTGCAGGGATAGCAGGGATAGCAGGGATAGCAGGGATAGAAGGGAAGGGAGGTTATGGCAAAGCCCGGGCGCATTATGGAACTGCCAGAGGAGGAGGGAAGGATGTGGAGGTGGGGTGAGGTGGCGAGAAGCCAAATCGCTCCTGGGTAAAAATTTTTTTATACTCTTATAACAGGTTGGACCATGCCTAGCTGTTTCTGGCCTCCATTTTTGACTTTTCTGTGAAGGGATGGGGCCAAACAAGGGTTTGGCAGGTGGAGAGGGACACAGGAAGCCCCCTCTGTGCAGCTCATCCCTGGGCACGGGGGAATCCAGAGACTGGAGGCTGAGCTGAGAAGGACCAAGTACAGTCCACTCTCCAGTCCAGAGGAAACTGGAGTCCACTCTGCCCTGGGAAGGGGGCCTGCAGACTAAGGCAGAAGCAGAGAATGGAGGGTGGAGGCGGTGGGGTAGCTGGATGAGAAGGTGAGGCGCCTCTCTTGGCAGGGAAAAGGGTCGGGGCATCTTCTAGAAAAATGATGTCATTGGAGCTGAGCAAGAGGCTCGAGGGAAATATTCAAGACCTCCGTGTGTCCCAGTGTGCCTTTCCGTCCATGCCACTCCCCTTCACACATCCTAGGTTCCCACTGAATTTCCAGCCCATCCTGAACTCATCCCGTTTCCCCACCTTTCAGCTTTTGCGTTTGTGGCTTCCTCTCCTTGGCTTTTCTTTGTCTCCTTCCTCCTATCTTCTCAGTCTAAGTCCTTTCTGTTCTTAAGTCTTAGATGCTATCTCCTCCAGGAAGACTTCTTAGACTCTACTCTCTATGAAGAGCAGGCCACCCCTCCTCTGAACTCTTCATCTGCCTGTCACAGGGGAAGTCATTTAGCCAGAACCACCTAGTCGTAAAGAAGTATCAAGGACAAAAGCCAATTCCAGGCAGCTCTGTCTTCTCCTCTCCCATAGCATATTACCCAGGCCCTGGGGGAGCGGGATGGCACAAATCCTGAACAAGCTCATGCTGGTGCAGCATCCCCTTTACCAGCTCCCAATGGCAGTTCCCTTTCTGCTAGGTTAGGGCCCCGCATGCCCTGTCCTAGGCCCTAGCTACCAGAAGCCTGATTCTCCTCTTCTAGTAGCTCAGGCCCCTTGCTAATTCTGCTTCCTGGTCAATCGAGGATAAGCCCAGAGCTCTCGTTATCTGCTGCACAGCCTCTTGCCCTCATTGTGTGGGATGTCATGGGGGAGGGGGATCCCTCAACCACACTGGGCTGTCCACGTCCTTGTAACCTGGCATACCCTGGAGCTCTGGGTTTTCACCTGCTGGTCAGAGAGCCTATTTAGCCCTCCCATGGAGCTGGCTATCCTTCGGCGTCAGCCGTGCTGGCTGATTTCAACCCCACTTCACATTTGGCTTGGGTCAGAGAAGTACACCTCATGAATGAACTTAATGATGTACATGCGTGTGCATGGGTGGAGCCACAAAGAGATGTACTACGTTTATGGATGCATGTTCACTTGTAAGCGAATGTAACCTGCTTCTCGCCCTTGGGCAGGTGACATCCCCCATCCTCACCAGGTCAATATCTTGGTTTCTGTCCTTGAAAACACAAGAAAGTTAGACAAACCTGCAAAGTCCCTTCTAGCCCTAATCCCCCATTGTGTGCTTGGTGTGTGTATCTCAGCTCCCTTATCAGAACAGAGATTGACAGCCACACGGGAAAGATTCCTGACCGAGGTGGCAGGGATTCGACCCTCACCTCGGTGTTGAAGCCCTAGGTGATTTGTGATTTGGAGCTGGAAGGTTTTGTATGTGAGGATGAAGAGAAAAGGATTTTTTTTTTTTTTGTCTAACAAGAATCTGAAAATGTTCTTCACCAGCAGGACCACAAGAATTCTAGACCTGTACTCTTCAATAGGAAGCCACTGGTTACATTGGCTATTTAAATAAAATGAAAAAGCCAGTTCCTCAGTTACAGTGCCACATTTCAAGTGCTTAATAGCCACATGTGGCCAGTAGCTACCACTTGGATGAACAAGTCCATCCTCACATGGACACTTCCACAGAGCAGTGGTCTTGTAGACCAATGATGTTCAAGTGTGTGCTGCGGACTTTTTAGAACATGCAACTCCTGACCATTTAGTCAGGGGCGCTGACCTCTTTTCCCTTAGATTATCCCATGAAAAAACGTCAACAGCCAATACAATGATAGCCATCCAGTGTGAATGAATCTAAATTACACCAATTTTTTTTGTCAGATCGGCAAAAAAATATATTTTTTGGTGTGTTGCAGAGTTTTAGTAATTAGTTTAAGGTAGAAAATTACTGTTCTAGACCAATCTTTGGCAAATAAGGAAAGTGAGGCCCAGAGCAGGGCTATGACCTGATCATGGGCAGATCTAGGCCTAGAGAAAAGGCACCCTGACCCCCCAGGCCGGACTCACTGCCCCATTCCCTGCTGCCTCCTTCCTCCATGCTTCTCTGGACTCCCAACTCAGATCCCCTAGTGGGCCCAGCCCGTGGGCCGGGCGCCTGGGCTGGTCCCAGGGGATGTTTATGACTGAGCGGAGCTCCAGATGCTGCACATTCTTCGTAGGGTCAGACCTGCCCCCAGGCACTCAGGGAATTAGCTTCTCCGAAGAGCCCCAGATCTTCCCCCAGCTGCCCTCTTCCTGGCCAACCCTGGAAGCTGGCTGTTTCAGGGGCACTCTCTGGGCTTTCTGATCGTCTTGGGTGAGGCTAGAAGACTGCGTGGATTCCCTGTTGGAGAGGTACTTTCGGTCAAGCAGGGGTAGAAGGGGAGCAGGAAAGTGCATCTTCCAAGGTCTACAAGTCCAACGCAAAGGGCATCTGGGTACAGGGCTCTGCCTGGCCAACGGTGGGGCCGCATTTGGCGGGAACTGGATCTGCCTTCACCTGCAGCACTGTGGGGGTTGGGGGTGTGATGGAAAGAGCAAGAAGTGGGGCGTCCTGGGGTGGGGATAGAGGGTTGAGAGGCCAGGGGAGGGGGCGCCCGGGAGCGCCCTGACCTCGCCGACTGTTGGGAGGCGAAGGGGATGGGGGTTGGGGGAGAAGAGGGGAGCCTGGCAGCCAATGGGAGGGAGGATCTCGTTTCAAAAGGGTTAACCCACAGCCAATGGGAGCCTGGGGGAGCGGATCCTGCTCACTCCATTCAAGAATCCCAAGTATTCAAGATGGACGGCAGGGAGTGTGGAAGGAGAAAGGGGGCGAGGGGGGAAGAGCCAGATCGGCCGAGGAGAGGGTATAGCCGCCGGCCAGCCCCCGGCCTTTGGTCCCGGGGGGCGGGTGGAGGCACCGGTGCGAGGGATCGGAGCCTGGCCCGGGAGCGGGACTGGCGGGGGGCGAGAGGGCGTGAGAGAGGGGCAGCGCGGCCGGGGAGGGAAGCCAAGAGGGAGGGGAAGGCAGAGAAAGAGCCGGGGAAGAAGGAGGTGGCAGGCAGAGGAACGTAACGAAGAGCCGTGTGTAGGTATCGGGAGCTCCCAGAAGGGTAACGCCACCGATTTTCGGTTTTCTTCTGTGTCGGGGAGGGGCGGGGGTGGTCTGGGCTCTTTCTCTCCTTTCTCCTCCTCGTTCTCCTCCACTCGTGGGCATCTCTGTCTTTTCCTTTCCAAACAACTCCAGTGGGGAAGCACCAGGCATGTCCTGCCGGGGCGGCCTCCCTGTCATTTTCCAGCGGGGGGTGTGGTAGGGCGGGGAGGCGTGGGGGGCTCTCCTGGGCAGGGCTGCGGCTGGGCAGTCCGTCCGTGCCGGGGTGGGTGTGCGGGTGTGGGGCCTTGGCGGGTGTGCTCAGAGGGAAACGCAGTGGCCCACGGGCTGGAGCAGGGCAGCGGGTGTGCATCTTGAGAAGTTGGGCTGAGCCGAGGGACTGTGTGCGGGGGTGAGGCCCGCCCCTGAGCGAAGAGTTTTGGGGCTTTACGGGGTACGGGCGGTGGGGAGCTGTGTGCTTACACTCCAGTGCTTGCTGTTTGCGGTAAGTGTGTAGTACGAGCTGAGTTGTGCGGCAACTGTGGCTGGGAGTTGTGTGTGTGTGTGCGCGCGCGCGCGTGTGTGGTCCAACCTCGAGGTGTGTGTGGGGGGGTGGGGGCACCGTAGAGTGTTGAGGGGAGAGCGCCCCTCGCCCCCCGCCCTTCCCCGCTGCCCCTCTCATCCCATTCACAGAACATGGCTTTCAGGACCCTCCTGGTCTCCTCCTCCTGTCGCCATGGCTGCGAGGAGGGGGTGGGAGGAGACAGTTGGGGCCAGCCGCTGCCCCTGCTGCTCCAGCTAACCCTCCACCGGCCCTTTCTCTCCCTTCCACAGGCTGGGCCCCATCCCCTGCTGCTCTGGGGGCAGGGGCCGGAAGATGGTGGCCAATGAGGAGGGGGAGTGGAGAGAACTTGAGCCGGGCCTCCCCTCCCCCATTTCCTCCTCGGTCTCTACACCCGCCTCTGGAAGGAGCTGGGGGATGGCTCCTGGGCCCAAGGTGGGGGAGGGGCCCTGCTGGCTGGTGAATCGCAGGGAATCCCGCTCTGGAATGAGTTGGGTGTGAGAGCTGAGGGGATCTTGGCCCCAGCCCCTTCTCCTCTCCCTTCTCCCCCCAAGGAGAGATCTGGACACTCCTTGGTGAAGAATCTTCCTCTAGCCTCTCTAAAGCTGGCTGGGCAGTCCTGTCTTTGCCCCTCTGCCCTCTGTTGACATGATCCAGTTCCCAGCTGGGACTGGTTTGCCCAACTCAGGAGCAGAGGCCTGGTGACTGACCCTAGCGGGGCCTACATTTCCGTCCACTAGAACTGTGCAAACTATGGGACAGGGCCCCGTGTTTGCGTTTGAATATCACAGGAACAAACTCTGCCTGGGAGGGCGGCAGAGAACCTCTCCTGCTTCCTGAGGCGGGTGGGAGAAGGCTGGAGGGGAAGCCCAGAGGAAGAGCTCCCAACTGCAGAGCTGTCCTCCATTCCTGCTGCTGGCTGTGGTGTGGGGCGGAGGGCATTGCCCACGGCCTCTGCACCTCTGGGCTTCGGCCACAGCTCTAGCCAGGAGTGTGCCCTGCTAGTTTTGAACCTTTGGCTCTCCAGGTGTCGCTCCAGAGTAGTCTTCAGACTTTGGGTTTTAATCAGTCTCAGGATTGTTTATCCAGAGTGTAAGCCCCCTCCAGCATGACAGGGTGGGGAAGTTGTGGGTGAGCTTGAAGACTTCTAATGGGAGTCCCTGGATAAAACGGGAAACAAATGAGGTTCTCACCCCGCTACCTGTGAAAGCCTATGCCCTACCGCTCAGTATGAGAGAGGGAATCACCCTCACCATTTTGTTTCATGCTCAACCCATAAAGTAGAGTTCGAAGATCTCAGAGGAGATGCAGGGGTGGGGCATCACCGGCAGCTTCTACTTCCAGACCTGGAAGCTTCTCTGTGCTGCCTGGGGACCTGTGGCTATATAGCTGCCCACCCCCACCCCCACCCCCCGGTCCTGGAGCTTCAGCTGAGGTGTCTCCTTGAGGCCTAGAACTCTGCTTTATCTAACCTAAAAAGGAGAGCGAACTTTCAAGTAAGGAAGAATGGAGGGCTCTGGGGTCCTAGTGGGCAAACAACTTCTCCAGAAGGAAAGCCAGTAGAGATACAAACAGGTAGCTCGAGTGCCCCCCACACTTCTGGGATTTCCACCAGTCACTTGTGAAGACTGGTGCCACGCTCAAGGCATCCCTTCAGCAGTCTCGAGGGACTCTGTTTCCCACCCCAAACGTAAGAAAATAGTGGTTGTGGTGCTGGGAAGCATGAGAAAGAAGGCAAGGAGTGGAGAGAAAATAGAGGATTAACACTGAGAGTGGAGGAGAGGGGCAGAGGGAGGCTGAGTGGGCCGGGGACTGGGAGAGGGGAGAGGAGGCAGGGCCGGCACGCCACGCCTCTGCTGCAGGCCGGAGCTCTTTTCACATTGTGCTACTGTCTGCACCTACCACTAGCAGTGCAATGTTAAAAGGGCATTGGCTGTGTAGTGCTATCAGCGCCGGCTGCCTCCTCAGCATCAAGGCATCCTCTCCCATCTGGGCGCCAATCAGCTACCCTGGTGGCAACGGGGAAGCCTCTCTATAAGAGTCCGACAAATAGCTCATGTTGACGGAAGCACTTCCACATGCAACCTGTGCTGTGTTTCAGTTTCCCGTTTCACAGATGGAAAAACTGAGCCAGAAGATTTAAGCAGCATGGCCAAGGTTATGTAGCTCTTAAAATTGCAGAGCCTGGCTATAACCCTGCGATAAATCAGAGTTCGCCCATCTTTTTGTAGACCCATCTGAAGAGGTTTGGGTAGGTTCTCTATTGAACTGAGGGGGCGGAAGATTTCAATGCCATCTGCTGGTTGATATGAGGATATCTCCCGAAGTCTCAAGCCTTAAAGATAAAAGTGGCGGCTTATTTGCTAAGGAGGAAGAATTCCCAAATTCCCAGACTTGGTCTGGAATTGGAGGAGGGTGAGTGGAGAAGATTGGGAGAATCCCTGTTAGGACCTTGGTAGACCTCTGTGAAAAGACGGGTGCACAAGAAAGAAAAAAGGGGCTGTTCCCCAGGGACAAGGACATGGCTGTCACTGGTATTCCACATCTGTGGCTCCTTCCCTGGCTCTTGGGGTGTAGAAAGGTGACCTCACCTCCACCTGGAATTCCCACCATGACCCCTCCTGGTCGCAGGTATTTGATAATGATTCTTCTTGAGGGTACACCTGTCCGGGCATGCAAGATTTGGACTGCATTGCCTACGTATGGCCTGCTCTGAGAGACTAAATAGGATCCCTGAGCCAAGCCCACAGAAGGAGTCTTCCAGGAGGGATTACAGGAATTTGAGAGAAACAACTATGCCATTCACTCCTTTGTTTCCCATGGTATCTAGTTGGCTTAGTAAGAACTTGAAGTAAATGAGAGACAGGCATATTCTGGGAGCCTTATGAAGGCAGTTAGTTTGTGCCTAATACTCCAGGTCAGAGCTTGGGGCTTCAGAAGACTTCCTGAACTTTGGTGCAGAAATGGGACCGAGAAGGACAGCGTTCTGGGTCTCTTGCTGGGGTCTGAGAGGGTCTCTGGGCATCTCTAGGCATGCAGACACTGAACAGGGAGATCCCCCCGAGATCTCAGATGGGGGTGCATTTGCCTTCTTGCACCTCTTGTCTTCCAGTTCTGTTCTGCCCAGACAGCTCCATTCTGATACTGGCCATATTTGAAATGCTCCACACTTTATGTCCCATACTTTCTTCCATCTATTAACATTTCTGTTTGAGTCTTGGGGCACAAAACAGCCATTTGGCGATGCCACTCCACTCTTGTTTAAAAAAGTTTTCAGGGTCTCCCCGGTGCCCTTGGGGAGAGATCTGGATTCCCGACATAGTCCGTGGCTGCTGCTTGTCTTTCCTGGTGTCGTCTCATCTCTTGCCCATTTGTGCCTATACTCCGGGCACAGGAAACTTACTTCCTCCTCAAACTACCAAGCTTGAGCCACTTGACACAGTTCTCTGCCTGAAATACTCCCACTCTTCCCTTTGCCTACGCAGCTTCTCACCCTTCAAGTGCCATCTCCGTCATCACTTCTTCGAAGCCTCCCTTGATTACTCAGATCTCGGCTAAGCCTCTCCTGCAAGCTGCCAGGCTTACTCCCCATCCCCGTTCAGATCCCATCACCTACTGGGATTGCCTGGTTACTGTTGGCCCGCTATGCTGCCTTATTTTCCACGGTGTCCCCAGCGGTTAACACCATGCCTGGCAAATAATAGCTGTTCTGCAAATATTTGTAATATCAATGAATGAATCTGGAAATAACAAGCTAGCTGACAAAGACTGGTTTTTATGAGTGTGTACAGTCCCCACTGCAGTCTTTAGTGACCCGACAATAGCAGTTTCACATTGCTGCCAAAAATTGCACTTGGGTCACATGACTGCATGGATGCTGCAATTTTGAGTTGTTTTGTTCCACTTTATATCCACTACAAGGATAGCACCTCGGCTGATCAGTTTTCCTTTTAGACTTAAGTGTGGCCGTTAGCTGACCAAAACACAAAGAGAATCAGATGCAAAGGCCAGGGGACCAAGGGCACATTAGCTCTGGGACGAGCTTCTTCCAGATGTCCAATCCTGGTCCAGGCAAACACTGATGTATCAAAGGCTCCACTAGACTCACTGTTGTGGGTGCTCCAACTGGAATACCTCTCACAAAAGCCACCTTGCTAAAGCAAAACCTCCCTTGAATATCCATCCCCTGGTAAAAGCTGGAGTGGGGTCTTGCCACAGACAAAGCAATTGCTGCCCCCTAGTGGCGTGAAGGGACAGGCAGGGTTGGGGAGGTGACTGGTACTTGCCCAAGGAAGGAAAGTCAGGACAGCACCTCACGCCTGCTTTTCCCCTTTTTATTAAAAATAGACCCAAACACTTTGTGTATCATACAAAAGTTTCGTTCGCTGGTGGCAGCCACGAGGAAGCCTGGCCCCCGTGGCACTGATTTCCCACCTCCCCTCCAAGGGACTGAATCCCAGAGCAGTGGCTGGGCCTCGGGGAGTGCCCATGGAGGCTCCTCGCTCTGGAAACTGCCAGCTGGGGGTGGGGGCTGTTCCGGGGGCAGCTTTCCCCGCCCCACACAGTGGCAAAGGTTAGATACTGGAAAGTGCCTCTTTAGTGCCAAGATAAACAAGTGGAGTGAAATGGAAACCCCTGTGATTCCTTAATTTCCCAGGGCCTGGGATTTGGGATTTTTTTTTCACCTTCCACCCCCAGAATCCTACTAATGCGGTGGGATACTTCATCCTCAGAGACTGGTGTTTCCCTTTGAGGCCAAAACTTCACCCCAACCAAAGCCTTTGCTCTCCTCTGATGTGGCCCAGAACGCGCCAGCCCCCTGACTCGAGCTTTGTCCTGCGTTCACTCGAAAAGGATCAAAAACTGACTCCTCCCGTGGTCCTCTGCCTGAGTACATGCCCTGCCATCATCTCCGTCCATAGGACCCTAGGGCCAGGAGGACCCAGAACCATCCCTTCCTCCCAGTTCTGCCTCGCCCTGACTGCTGCCCACTCCTGAGCTTTGAACACCCCTGGGGTACCCCAGGCCCCTATGCCAAAGGCCTGGGAGTGATGAGGTGGAGGCGGGAGGGGTTGGTGGGAGCCAGGTTTCCCCCAGGGGTGGGGCAGTACTCATGCTGGTTTGGACTCTTGGCAGGGCCAGGGGCCAGGGGTGGGAGGGTGGGGCATGCGGAGGAAGGGCACTCCCTGCCTGAGCCCCTCAGTCCCAGCCGTTGTCCTTCACCATGTGTGACATTTCAATAATGTACTTTCCCTCCTTGTACTTCTGGCTCGTCTCAAAGGCTTGCTCCTGGTGGAAAGGAAGCAGTGACTGTGGACCAAGCAGTCCCCCCAAAATCTTCCTACCTCCTGTATTACCTCTTCCCCCAAAGTCCCCCCACCTCCAGCCCACCCCAGTGGGGCTTGGAGGGCCATGGAGACTGTCCATTTTGGAGCGTGTTTTTCCCCTGGTACTTACATATTTCCAGCCCAGTGTGGTTTTGCAGCTCTCACAAAAAATGTCAGCTACCGAGTGAAGCCCCGTGAGCAGAAGGCGCTGTTCCGCTGGCCCACAGCCCACGTTGACCCTGTCTCAGGAAACAGAAAGGACCCAGCACCCAGAGGGGTCACTGTCAGTCCAGTCCCCAAACAGCCCAAAGGAACTTCCATCTGGAGAGCTGTACCCACTCAACAGGAGCCTCTGCCTTCAGCAACCCACCCCTTTATGACTAGTGCCTGGGCCTTCTTCCTCCAAAGTGGAATTCCATTTCTGCCCAGACTCCCAAGAGAACTGCTGTCTGAGTTTCTGTAACCCTTTGCAAAAGAGGAGGCAAAGCAAAGGTGCAAGGCCACTTTCTGAGGGCTCACCCTCATTCTCCACAGAGGAAAATGATGCACACACGCAAGCACACTCACGCAAGAAGAGAGGTGGACTCACACGGAGTTAAACAGGTAGGCTCGGCCATGGCTCCCTTGGAAGGACTGTGGAGACACAGGACAGACAGTGACTACTGGGTGGCCTTCGCCTCCACTGCCTGAATCCCCGGGGCACGGAGGAGGGAGGGCAGGCTGCCTTTGCCTCACCCCAGGTGAGTTGAAGCCTGGAGCGGGAGAGGAGTAGTAGGCCCCCACGTGGCGTACCTTGGAAATAAGCTCATCATGTTTGGCCAGGTGTGCACGGCAGTGGACGCAGCTGTAGGTGCGGTGGCAGCGGGGCAGGTAGCTACGGAACGTCTTGGTGGGGAGGCAGGCAGGGCCGGGGCCAGGGTCACAGCTGGGCATGACGGGCTGGAGGACGATGCCCTGGCGGGCTGGAGGGGCTGGTGCGGTGCAGCCCCCACACAGGCGGTCGCAGGTGAAGCAGCGGAGCAGGTTGGCTAGAGCCGTGTTTCAGGGCAGGAGAAATGTGGGGGGGCTGCCCGGCCAGGGCCCCCCCAGACGTGAACCAGGTAGAAATGGAAGTCACCTGGGAAGGGGGGAAGGTGCGTTAGTAGAGCCGTGATCTCGTGTGGAGCCCCTCCTGAGGGAATGGAGAACACGGGGCTCATCTGTCCTGTGTCCTCCATCACCATCAACTCAGCATTCAGGTGCTCTGAGCGTCCCTGTCCGCGGATCCCCATCTACTCTGGCAAGCCTAGAAGCAGCTCCAGCCTCGGGTGCCCTAGCTGGGGAGGCGGTGTCTCCTCCCTACCCCTGGGCGGGAGCAGCCTCCACCGTGTCCACGGGGAGCAGCCTGCTGGCTCCGTGCTGCCATGGGAGCAATGTCACGTGCCAGCACACTCCTTGATTTCGGTTCTTCAGTGAGGACCTGCCTCCCACATGCTCCGATAGGTGCTAGGGCTCAAAGCCGTTTAAAAGCTGGAAATGCCTGACAGTTTTTCTGTTTCATCGTCCTCTGTTTACAGCAATTGGTCCTTCAAACACTTCGTGTGGCGGGAGGGGATGATGAGACGGAAGGAGAGCAGGCAGCCAGGCGCACACGCCCAGCTCCAGGGCTTTCCCGGAGCTGGGGGCCTGTTCCCTGGGGACTAGAATTTCATGGGTGTCTCCTTCTGTACCAAGACCAGTCCTGTCCCTTGGCCCATTCATTTTGGCTCAGAAACTCCCCGGCTGTCTTCTCAGCCTCCGAGCCCCTCGGTCTATTTCTGCTGCTCTTTACTGTTGCCTTAGCCCTCAATTAAGGACCTGGGCCCCAAGCTGTAGGGGCGAATCACTCCCCCGGGCAGATCTGACAGCTGGAATCAATGGGGATGGGGCCCACAGTAGGGAAGGCAGCACTCCTGGGCTGAGCAGGGCTGAGTGCTTTTGTGCGGGGGCCACGTCCTTAATAGGCAGTAAAAGGGGGACTTGCATTTTTAAAAACTGCTTTGGGGCAGAAGGCAGAGAGTGTTTCCATCTCTCCCAGGGGCAGGGACAAACAGCCGTGGCCCTGTGGGTGACAGAAGATAAAATAATCGCTGGGTTCTGACTAGGAGTCTTGAGGAACATGTTGACATCTGTCCAAACTCCAGCCCCCAGTGGTCGAGCGTGCTGGAGGCAGGGGATAAGCCAGGAGTTGTCCTCGGCTGGCTCTGATAAGCAGGTGAGGTGCTGCCTTCTCTTTCGTGGGGCCTTCAGGTCTGCTGTGGGTGGGTTGGCCCAAGTCTGGCTTGGAGGTGCCAGCTGGGTGCTCTGTCAGTGAAGGCAGAGAAGCAGAGCAGGGCTAACAGGCTGCCATCCTGTCCTCTGTGGTGGCCGCTAGTGGCCCAGCTGTTCCAGTCCTTCCTGGGATTGCTGGGCATTCTCTCCTCGAAACCCCCGACAGAGGCCAATTTCAGTTTGGGGTCCTGCCTTCCTGGCTGGGCCCCCAGAAAGACACCTTGGGCTGAGTTCAGGGTGACATTGGGCTCCGGCCACGGGAAATGGGCCCTCCTCACCAGCACGGCACTCGTCAGCGTCCACTTCACAGGTCTGCCTCCAACTTTGCCCGCCGTGCCCCTCTGCCACCGCACCTAGCATGCCTTCTTCAAGGGCTCAGAGGGGCCGAGCGGCCAGGCCCCTGCTCGGCCCCCTTCCCAGCCTCCGGCACGCCTCTCTCCCTCTCTCCCTGCTTCCCCATCAAGCCAAGCAGAGACTGCACGGAAGGCCAGAGAATCATTCACAGGAGGAGGAGTAGGGGTCATTTCTTCATCTCAGATCACAGGGAGAAGCAAGTTGGGCAAATGACGGGGAAAAACAAAGGCAAGCTGAGAGCTGGGGAAAGGATGCTCCCCAAGTGAGCGAGGGCTGGACCGTGGGAGGCAGGGGAGAGGGAGGGTTGGGGTGGCGGAGCGGTGCTGAGCGACCATCACTGACAGCAGAGGCCCCACGGCAGAGGCTCCAGGAACCAGGTGCGAATTCCATGCCTCTCAGGGGGAAAAAAGGGAGGGGGCCACCTGCTCACAATGGATTTTCTCATCTGCTCTGAGGCTTCGGCCCCCTCTGGGCTGGTATTCTCGGCATGGTATGGTCCAAAATCATTAGCAGCGCAGCCAGCTCCCAGGGCGGGCTTTGGGGGGTCTGCACCAGCAGCAAAACAATAAACAGTGATGCCTGGTGCTGCAGCCAAAGTTACCGGGAAATAAGTGTGGGGAACCATCAGAGCGTGGAGAGGGATGGAGGAGCTGAGAGAGGAGCGGAGGCAGCGGGGAGGGGGAAGGGAGGACAAAGGGTGGATGAATAATGCTTTTTGCAAAGGGGAGAAAGCAACGCGCAGCAGGAGGAGGAAATTTGCAAAGGGGAAAAATTCGTTTGGAGAAGGGCTGCCCCCTCACCTTGAGGTCTGCTCCAGAGATCTCCGGCTATCTCTCTCTCTCTCTCTCTCAATCTGTCTGCTCACTCTTCTCTCTTCTCTTTCCGCTCCTTCAATGGGGAAGGGGATGGGGACGGGGTAGGGGAGTTAGGGGCTCAGGACTGAGGTTGCAAAGCTGGCCAGCTGCTTGGGGGCCAGAGGTTGTCTCGTCTGTACCTCGGTCTGTGGGTGAATGTAGCTGTGTGTTGTGGAGCTGCATCATAACACTGTGAGTCATCCGTCCCCCCACCCCCTCACCTCCCACGTCAGAGCAGGGCTGGGAGACACAGGAGGCGGGTCGGGAGGGAGGGAGGGGGCAGGCATCTAGGGCTGGGGCTGGGGGAATAAGGCTGGGGTGGGGACTGAGGGGCAGGACCGGGAGGATCGAGAAAGAGGAAAGGCTGGTAGCTGAGAGGAAGGCAGTGTGGCTAAGGAGATGGAACCTGGGGTGAGGACAGGGTTGGGCAAGGATGGAGTACGGGTGACAGGGCTGGAGGAAAGGAGGTGGCAAGGTGGGGGACGGTGAGATGGATGCAGAGCATTAGGTATGTGCACACACATTCAAGATGATAACACTTCCCATTTCAGCTCTGACCCCAGCCTGATGCAGAGAAAAGAAAGACATAGTAATGGTCACATAGGGTGAATTGTGTCCCCAAGCTCGTACCAGTCGCTGGGACTATGCCTCCAAGTCTCAGCTTAACACCCGTGACGGTGTCACAGAGCAAATATGACATCTCACATGCAGGAGCCTCTTATCAACTACCTCCAAATTCCTTGTGCTTTTTGCATGGGGACACCCACATTACATAATGTTCTCTATTGGGCAGTAGACTTTCTGCGGCGGGTCCTCCGGCCACCTCTCTGCATCCCAGGACCGCAGTGCCTAGCACAGAGCTGATGCTCCCCAATCAGCAGGTGAGGTGCATCTTTACACACGTGTCTGGCTTTGGTCTCAGAGATCTGGTTTGGCAACCCAGATCTGCCAATATACTTACCAGCAACCACCGGGCAAGTTACTGATGCTGTCCGTGCCCCGTTTTCCCTCACTGGCTGAGTGAAGCTAACACTGTACCTCGTGGAGATGTGGAGTAAAGGGTTCTCAACTTAATATCCTGAAACGCAAAAGGGTTTACTATTAAAAATTCTGATAGCTCAAGAGACATGTGCCAAATTTGTATCTTATTAAGAACTTATATCATTCTATCAAATTCCAGTTATATTTCATTTGACTCAGAATATTTCTCATGGGGTGCTGCCCTGTGCGCCTCACTAAAGTGTGTGTCACAGAACACATCCTCTAATATAAAAAAAAAAAAGCCAATTTCTAACAGACTAACATGCAGAACATGACATGTGACAAAGGTAGAGACAGAAAGGCCTGCTTGTGGGAAGGTTGTTTTTCTTTTCCTATGTAAGGAGGGGACAAAGTTAAGGCAGGGAAATATAGTGAGAAGCATTGCTAGCTGGGTATGAAGAAAGGAATTCTGAATATTTAATCAAAAGATTCTGGAGTTAGCCCGGCTGGTGTAGCTCAGTGGATTGAGCACGGGCTGGGAACCAGAGGGTCCCAGTTCGATTCCCAGTTGGGACACATGCCCCCAGTGAGGGCCATGTGAGAGGCAACCATACATTGTTCTTCCTCCCTCCCTTCTCCTCTCTTTGAAATAAATAAATAAAATCTTTAAAAAAGATTCTAGAGTTTAAGGTAAATTCTGAAAGCACAATGTGGGTATCTTGAGTGATAGTACCACAGTTTGACATTGAGAGGGAGAACTCAGTAAAGAAAGAAGAGGGAGCCCTGGCTGGCATGGCTCAGTGGACTGAGCACTGGTGTGTGAACCAAAGGGTGAGCAGTTTGATTCCCAGTCAGGGCACATGCCTGGGTTGTGGGCTAGGTCCCCAGTTGGGGGTGTTCCAGAGGCAACTACATGTTGATGTTTCTCCTTCTCCTTCACTTCTCCTCTCTCTAAAAATAAATACATAAATACATAAAAAGAAAGAAGAAGGAAGTGTTTTTGTCTGGGCAGTAGATGAGAAAGGAAATGTTAAGTGCAGGAGGAATACAAGGAACCATTTTTCTTTTTTCTTTTTGAAGAAAACAGTGGGAAGTGGGGGGAAAAAAGGAAGGTGAGTAGTTTTGGGGCAAGGATTGAAAGTTTGGAAGCAAAAAGGGGTTGTCAAATTAACTCAGGAAGATAATGACCAAGGATTTAGCTGGAGAGGAGACTGAAAAAGACTCCTGAAGACAGTGTTATTTGGGGACGGTGTGGAAATGACTAGAGGGCTTGATGAAAGTGAGAGAGGGGAGTGTAGGCAAGCACTGGTGCTTGAAATATTGGGCTCTGGCTCGCTGTGTTTGAGCAGCAGAATAGAGAGCAGTCTAAAGGGGGTGGGGTGGGTTCTCCCTAAATTCAGCTCCCTAAATAGCTATACAATATCCAAATAAAGATGACCTTCAGATAATTGGAAGAAATTGCCTCTAGGGAAAGAGAGTGGAGGCAAAGAAATCAATCTTGGAGTAGAATGCATGGAAACAGGAGAGGAGGATCTCACTTGGGGAGAAATTTTGTGAATGGAAGACTGGAATTGAATATTTGAAGAATGGTGAAAGATTAGGGGCTACCTAATCGTTGATTGAAGAACTAATACATGCATGGTGAATGAATGAAATAATTAAAGCAAAAATAATCAAAGAAAAAACTGAAAAGTGAAGAGTAAGAATGGCATTCTTAGAAAGTGAGTGCTAAGGTAGGGCCAGTGGGGAAAAGGCAACCCAGGAAAATCTCTCAGGCTTCTCAGTCTGGATTAACCATGTGAGCTGGACTGAAAAAAGTACTCATCTGTACAATAAGGATGACAGTGACAGTGTGCACTTCACAGGATTCTTGTGATGGTTAAGTGACTTTACACCTGTGAAGCCCAGAGGACAGTACCTGGCACTACAAATGTGTTTGCTGTTATAATACCGGGACTCAGACTCCAAACCCCTGGGTCTGAGTCCTAGCAGAGACTAGTTCCTTCACCTATCTCTCCTACCTCATCTGGAGACAATGAAACTGACTTTGCAGCGTGGTTGTGAAAGAAGGCACCTGAAAAGACTTTGAAAAAATGTAAAGCACTGTAAAAATGAATGGCATTGTCATAGCTTCTCTTCCTCAAACTGTAATAAAAACTTAAAAGCTAACATCAGATGCTTTCTATGAATTACAGGCATCATGCTTAGTGCTGTATGTGTATCATCCCATTCAATCTTCAAAAATGACTTTCAGAGGTTGGGTACTGTTATTATCCCTATTTTACAGACAAGAAACTGGGTCTCAGGGAGTGTAAGCCTGTCATTTGTCCAAATTCACACAGTGAGCAAGTGGCATAGCAAAGAATACAAGATTCCAAAGCCCAAGCTCGTGACAAGAGGTTTATAGACATGGCTCAACCTGTTGCCTGCAGGGTCAACGATTGATTTTGTGTAACTGCCAGGGATTATGGGAAGGAGTGAGTCCTCAACTGCACTCCCTGCTCAATACGAGACATTGTTGGCTAATGACCGACTGACTTATAGAATATTTGGAAGAAATTCTTGAATTTTTATTCTATTATTATTGTTATTATTACTACTACTAATTATTATTATTTTGCCCTGGCTGTAGCTCAGTTGGTGAGAGCGTTGTCCCCATAGTCAAGGTTGTGGTTCACTCTCTGCTCAGAGAACATACAAGAAGCAACCAGTGAATGCATAAATAAGTGGAACAAGAAGTAGATGTTTCTCTCTGTATACCTAAAACCAATAAATTAAAAAAAAACTTTTTTTAACATCCTCTAGGTGCCAAGCACTGGTCAGGAGGGAATGACAGCCAAGGTGGACCTCTGAGAGGCTCTTTTCCTCAACTTTTCCCACCGCTAGGTTTCCTCGTGTCTGAAAGGGCTTTGCTGCCCTGGCTGGTGTGGCTCAGTAGATTGAGCACCTGCCTTGAACTAAAAGGCCACCCGTTCTATTCCCAGTCAGGGCACACGCCTGGCTTTCGGGCCAGGCCCCCAGTAGGGGGCGCACAGAGGCAGCTAATCGTTGTTCCTCTCACACACTGATCTTTCTCTCCGTTTCTCTCCCATTCTCCCTCCTTTACCTCTCTCTAAAAAATAAATACTTAAAAAGAGGTTTGTTAATTTCCTCACTTCCTGGCTTGTGGTCCAGGCAAGCAGGTGATCGTAGGTCCTAGCTAGGAAGTCTCCATCCCTTCCTGCCGCCCTTCCCCTGCCGGGTAACAAGTGAGCCCTGCCAGGGTAACAGGCGAGCAGAACCGGGTGGGCAGTCCGTAACAGCCACCTGGCAACCCTTGGCCCCAGGTCCGTCCCCGCCCGGTGCTGGGGCGTAACCTCCACGCCTACTGGGTGAATTGGGTAGGCTTGGCGAACATTGACCGCCGCCACCCCGCCCACTTTTGGCGTCACAATCAAAACAATCCTTTAACTACAACTCCCAGAAGGCAGAGCGGCTGCGCAAGCTCAACTGCTCACGGCTGTTCTCCCACAACTACATATTCCAAGGGGTATCGCGCGAACATCGCGCCTCCACTGCGCAAGTGCGGAACCTCTCTCGTTTCCGGCGTGGGTCTGGACCAGAGCGGCTGCAGTTGGCCTTGGGTCCTTCCTGGCTTGGCTTTTCGGTTTACCAGTTGGAAGTCTTGACTGTGCAGGTAAGGTAATAAACTCAAAAAAGCAACTGTCGCCTCCTTGGAATTTGGGAGGATTTCGTGTCTCGATTAGCTGGGTCAAAGGCCAGACCTAAAGCTGTGGTCCTCTATAGGAAAAAACTTCCTAATTATTTCTTGGCGTTTTCTAGTTTACGGAGTGGTGTTTTTCTCTAACAGTCCCTTCTAATCCCCATATCAACACTTTGTATGAGGGAGTGTGAGTGCTTCCCGTTGACGTCTGAGGGAAAGGTTCAGAGAGGGTTAAGTGATTTGCCTAAGGACCCTTCTAGTCGTTGTTGAGCGGGGCCTTGAAATGTTTTCTAAGTCCAAACCCGGTATTCTCTGCTTTGCATCGAATTGCAGACGCCCTTTCTTGTTAACTAAGAGGGTTGAGGAGAGGGCATCTTTGGTTTTTCTCAAGTCTGGAATATTCCAATAGTGATGAAGGGAGCAATGAGGTGATGTAATCAAGTCTTCTGTCATTCTGTAGTTAGAACTTTATTCTAATGTCTGAGTTATTTATTCACTTGGTGTATTTATAGGAGGGCTTGCGGGTTATCAAGGCCCATTCAAGGCACTAGAGATACAGCAGCAAACAAAAATGCCCAACCTTAGTGGGGTAGACAGATGGTGATCAGAGATAAGGAGAAAAAGCAGGGTCTGCGAACGCATTCATTGGGGGATTTTGAACAGAGTTCTAACCTGTGTTTAGATCTGATATTTAATTTGTGTCCTAGGCACAGCAGCTCCACAGAAAAGATGGGAGAGGAGGCCAACGATGACAAGAAGCCAACAACTAAATTTGAGCTTGAGCGAGAAACAGAACTTCGCTTTGAAGTGGAAGCATCTCAGTCAGTTCAGTTGGAGCTGCTGGCTGGCATGGCAGAAATCTTTGGCACAGAACTGACCCGGAACAAGAAATTCACCTTTGATGCTGGTGCTAAAGTGGCTGTTTTCACATGGCATGGCTGTTCTCTACAGTTGAGTGGCCGCACCGAGGTGGCTTATGTCTCTAAGGACACCCCTATGTTGCTTTATCTCAACACTCATACAGCTTTGGAGCAGATGCGGAGGCAGGCAGAGAAAGAAGAAGAGCGAGGCCCCCGAGTGATGGTAGTGGGTCCCACTGACGTGGGCAAGTCTACAGTGTGCCGTCTATTGCTCAACTATGCAGTGCGTTTGGGTCGCCGTCCCACTTACGTGGAGCTGGACGTGGGCCAGGGCTCTGTGTCTATCCCTGGTACCATGGGGGCCCTCTACATTGAGCGCCCAGCAGACGTTGAAGAGGGATTCTCCATCCAGGCCCCTCTGGTCTATCATTTTGGGTCCACCACTCCTGGCACCAACATCAAGCTTTATAATAAGGTCAGAGCCAGAGCCAAGGTGGGCTGGAGGGTAGGGTTGCTCTCAGGGTAGGAAGCTGTGCAGAAGTTTGCTAGTTAAAAGTGTCTTTAGCTAGCTCTTTGCTTCCTCTCAGCTGATATTAATTGCCACGTGATTTCAGAAAAGACAGTTTCCAATATAAGTCAACCTCAGATTGTTAAATGTTTCTGTGGACCTATTAAGTTACTTATTATTTTTTAATCTTTTTTTTAAGATTTTATTTATTTATTTTTAGACAGAAGAGAAGGGAGGGAGAAAGAGAGGGAGAGAAACAGCAATGTGTGGTTGTGTCTCATGTGGCCCCCAGTGGAGACCTGGCCTGCAACCCAGGCATGCGCCCTGACTGGGAATCGAACTGGCGACTGTTTGGTTCGCAGCCCGCGCTCAGTCCACTGAGCCACACCAGCCAGGGCAAGTTACTTAATAAATTTCCAGTTAGGAGACAGAGAAGAAGCAACTTAAAAATTAAATCCATGTTATGGGGTCAAAACCACAGCCATTAAAAATATTTTTCTTGTACGTAATACTACTTACTCGAAAGAGGGACAAAATAGCTATGGGTTTTTTTGTTCTTGTGTTTTTTTCCTCACCTTGATTGTCTTTTGCAGATCACATCTCGTTTAGCGGACGTGTTCAACCAGAGGTGTGAAGTGAACCGAAGGGCTTCTGTGAGTGGCTGTGTCATTAACACCTGCGGCTGGGTCAAGGGCTCTGGTTACCATGCCCTGGTGCATGCAGCCTCAGCCTTTGAGGTAGATGTCGTTGTGGTGCTAGATCAAGAACGACTGTACAATGAACTGAAACGGGACCTGCCTCACTTTGTACGCACTGTGCTGCTCCCTAAATCAGGGGGCGTGGTCGAGCGCTCCAAGGACTTCCGGCGAGAATGTAGAGATGAGCGTATCCGTGAGTATTTCTATGGATTCCGGGGCTGTTTTTATCCCCATGCCTTCAATGTCAAATTTTCAGATGTGAAAATTTACAAAGTTGGGGCACCCACCATCCCAGACTCCTGTTTGCCTTTGGGCATGTCTCAGGAGGACAATCAGCTCAAACTGGTACCTGTCACTCCTGGCCGAGACATGGTGCACCACCTCCTGAGTGTTAGCACTGCTGAGGGTACAGAGGAGAACCTTTCTGAGACCAGCGTGGCTGGCTTCATCGTGGTGACCAGTGTGGATGTGGAGCATCAGGTGTTTACCGTTCTCTCTCCTGCACCCCGACCGCTGCCTAAGAACTTCCTTCTCATCATGGATATCCGGTTCATGGATCTTAAATAGAGATCAGGAAGCCTTGCTGCATGGGGCGTGGAGATCTGGCTATCACCAAAGGCAGATGGGCTGAAGTGTTAGAGTCAAGGCCAGGCTGACCAGTGAATGGTGGACTAGTAAAAAGCACAATTCTACCTCTTAAAACAGGCGATGGTAACTTAACTCTTCTAATCTTGAACTGACTGGAAAACCATGAGAATATAACTGGTTTCTTAGATCACCTAAGATGCCACTTTGAATTCTCTAAGGCCCTGGCGATTCCCGTTTCTTTCACTGTGGTAGTATGTGGACTGATTTTTAGGAGAGTTTTTTTTTTTTTTTTTCAAATCATTGCTTTGTATTCTATATGTAGTATTTGTTATCTCATTTATCCAGGATGAAAAAGTGTTTTAGAAGGACTCCTTACAATAAAGTTCAAAGTTGGAAGGAAGATTATTTTAATAAATATTTTTGCCATATCACAGATGTTGGTATATTTTTTTTCAATCTTGTTTCTTCCTCTAAGAATTACAGAAACATTGGAATGATTTATTGCTAAATGCTTAGATAAGAGGAAAACCAAGAGCCCACTTGTAAGCCAAGCAGGTGAATTTGTATGATGGTTCCTCTCTCTTCTGCACTTACGTAAATAGATGCTAAATCTGTTCTCAGTACAGGGGTAACCATGAGGAACCAAAGAGGCTGGTGATAAAGTTGGGGGTGAGATTTAAGATCTAATCACTTTCCAGAGATAGGCATATTCCTCCCAGCCGCAACTATCTTTCCTATTGTCTATTTGCTTAGAATCAGAACCTAAGTCAAGCCCTGGCTGGTGTAGCTCAGTGGATTGAGCACAGGCTGAGAACCAAAGGGTCGCCGGTTCGATTCCCAGTCAGGGCACATGCATGGATTGCAGGCCAGGTCCCCAGGGGGCCATGTGAGAGGCAACTACACATTGATATTTCTCTCCTTCTCTTTCTCCCTCCATTCCCTTCTGTCTAAAAATAAAATAAAATATTTTAAAAAAGAACCTAAGTCAAAGTATAAATTGAGCTTTCAGGTGGTAAGAAGCCAGGAGAGCCCATTCCCTGATCTCTTGCAAATGATTGGTGTTCCTAATTTGGACTTGGATTATTGAATAAATATCTGATGCCCTTCATCTGTTCATTCTTTCCACAAGTGTTTATTGAGCACCTACTGTTTGTTAGGGACTGTTATAGATGGAGACCAAGGTAAAGTTTTATGGAGCTTATATTATAGAACAAAGACAAAAAAAGAAAATTACTGTTCAAAAACTTTGGTTGATACAGGACAGTGACTGAGAGGCTACTGTAGATTGGATGGTCAGGAAAGGCCTCTCCTGAGTTAAGACCCGAATGGCTGTGTAAAACTTGGCCAAAATCTTCCTGGTAGAGGAAACTGCAAAAACAAGAAAGGCAAAAGCTCAACGTGTTTGGTGAAGGAAAGGCCTACGGGGCTGGGGTGTAATGAATCAAGGGATGCGAGGTACAAATTCAGGTGGGAAGGACCAGTAAAGATACTGTAGGGCTTTCGTGATCCCAGAGCAGTGGGAAACAGTGAGGGGGGCATATCTTAGTCGCTTAGGAATGCTATAACAAATATTACAGACTGGGCAGCTTATAAATGTCAAATCAGAATACTGGAGGCTGAAAAGTCCGAGGCACAGGCATGGCATGTTCTGATAAAGGCTCTCTTCCAGGTTGTTAACTGCCACCTTTCTAGCGGTGTCCTCATGTAGCGGAAGGGGCAAGGGAGCTCTATGGAGGCTCTTTATTCATGACCTTAGTACCTCTTAGAGGCCCCATCTCCTAATACTGTCATTTTTGGGGATTAGGATTTCAGTATATCAGTTCTGGGGGACACAAATTCACAAAATTTAATTTACATTTTGAAGAGATAATTGTTGTGTGGAAATGGGTTAAAGAGGCAAGAGTAGCTCTGGCTAGGCAGTTCAGTTGGTTAGAGTGTCCCAGTACACCAAGGTTGCAGGTTTGATCCCCAGTCAGGGCACGTACAAGAATCAACCAATGAATGCATAAATAAATGGAACAACAAAATGGTATTCCTCCCTCCCCCTCCCTAAAAGAAATAAGTAAATAAAAGCAAGAGTACCAGCAAGGACACAACTAAGTTTCAATGTGAGAATTAATGGGGAATTAGAGTAGGGCAGCAGAGGTGGAGTTGGTGAGTACATTGCCTTGGGATATTGGATGTACAGTTGATAGGACTTGCTGATGGGAGCAGTGAGGAAAAGCAAATGGAATCAAAGATGATTCCTACATTTTTTGCTTGAACAACTGAATTAGCTATGAGATTGGGTAAAACCAGGGAGGAGATAAGGGAATATTGTGTTCTACTTTGGCACTAAGTTTGAGCTATTACTCATCCATATGGAGTTGCCATCCATATAAACAGCTGGAAACATGTATCTGGAGGGTTAGGGCTCAAGGTTCCCGGGAGCTGTTGGCCTATTGAAGGCATTTAAAGCAGTTATATTAGATGAAGTCACTTAAAGACTGGAAATCAGAAGGCAGAAGATGGACTTTCAGAGCACTCCAAACATTAGAGGTGAGGTATAATTGGAGCTAGCAAAAGATACTTGACTGTGGATCTGGAAGCATGGGTATTTGTATTGATTTTGAAGAGTGAAGACTACATTTGGAATGGTGGGGATAAATGTCCTATTGGAATCTATTGAGATAATATAAATTGAAGTAAGGATAAGAATAGACAATTCTTTGAAGAAGTTTTGCTAAGAAAGGGAGTGTTAGTTTTTTAGGTAGACTCAGCCTAACAGACTCGAGAGGGAGAGAATTTAATGATGGACATGGTATGTTCTTGACACTACCCCATTTTTCTGTATGTTTTTCATTTTCAAATAAAACGTCAAAAAAAAATTTCAGAAGATGCAGGAATGAAGGGAATGGGATCCAGAGCTCAAGGGGAGAAACTGTCTTTTTAACACAAGCAGAGACATTTCGTAAGGACAGGAGGGAAGGCAGCAGTATTTAAACATAAAGAGGTGTTGGTGCTGAAAGACAGGTCATTCTTTTCTAATTGAGTCTAAATCCAAGGGTAACATTTTGTTCTTGTCTGCCTGTTTATTAGTGAGTTGAACTAAAAAGTGTCCCTGTGGTTTGCCATCCATAGGCATGAGGAAATGCAAGTGAAGAGGATTTGAAAAAAGTATAGGTAAACTACGCTAGAAAAACTGTAAGGTATTTTTTGATATATATAGTAAGTAATTTATTTGAAGTTTGATGGTCTGGGTATCTCATTGTTTTAGCCTAGATTTTACTGTGCAATACTTTTCAGAATTGGCTTGCAGTTTAAACCTTGTGGTCTATTAACACGTTAAGCTTTAGAGCCGATTTTTTTTTTTTATAAAGATTTTATTTTTATTTTTAGAGAGAGGAGAAGGGAGGGAGACAGAGAGGGAAAGAAACAGCAATGTATGGTTGCCTCTCACATGGCCCTCACTGGGGACCTGGCCTGCAACCCAGGCATGTGCCCTGACTGGGAATCGAACGGGGTCCCCTATGGTTCCCAGCGCGCGCTCAATCCACTGAGCTATGCCAGCCAGGGCAAACTCGGAGCTGATTTTGCTGGGCTTTCTGTTCAGGCCGCGGGCCAGCAACCACTTGTTGGGTGTTAAGAGTATAAACTGGCCACAATGGGGCAGCCAATGCAAAACTTCATTAAAATTACAATTTATTTTTTAACCTTGATACCAGCAGTTCCACACCCATGTCGCCCAAACGAAAAGTCCACTGTCAATCCCTAGGGACTGACGCCTCCTGAACGGAAAGTTCACTGTCAGTCCCCAGGGACTGACACCTCGCTAATGTGTTAAAAATTCTTTCCAGGAAATATCTTGTGTGATCCTAAGGAAAACTGGATAAGAAACTGGAATCTCTAAACCTAGGGATAGTGATTATGCTGCTGTTAGTGCTCATCCATCCAGCTAACAGTTTGGCATCCAGTAGTTGAGTGTCCCAGGAGATTTCAGAATGTGTGGTTGGATGGTAGAAGATCGAATTTTTATTCCCATTTAGCACTGTAGGTTCTTAGACTGTCGCAAGGAAAAGAAAGATGCTTCATCTGTGAAGCTGGGGAAATGAGGAAGTCTTAAAATCCAAGAAAAATATGCAATAGAAAAAATGAAATTTAACTTCTTCCTAAGGAATCAACCTGACAGAAAAGTCTCTGTAAATAAAGGAAATATTCTGTCTCCAGTAATATCTCTTTACCTTTCATAAGGTCCAAAGTGTTTAGAAGATACCATTTTAAAAAAATATACACTGTCATTATGCCCGGCTGGTGTAGCTCAGTGGATTGAGCGTGGGCTGGGAACCAGAGGGTCCCAGTTCGATTCCCAGTCGGGGCACATGCCTGGGTTGCGGGCCAGGTCCCCAATGAGGGCCATGTGAGAGGTAACCATACATTGCTCTTTCTCCCTCCCTTCTCCTCTCTCTGAAAATAAATAAATAAAATCTTAAAAAAATATATACACTGTCATTAAATAGAACTCTGGAGTGTGTTGCAATAAATGGTGGATTGGAGGCCTTAGCAAGAGTAAACTAGAACCTGATGTATTGCCATCTCAGATAAGAAACTAGACTAGATCCCAGAAAACAGAAGGTAGACCTTTCTCCTTCATCTTGCTGCCGGGTGCTGAAGTATCAAACAACAGTGAAACTAGCAACATTTGATACCAAACCACTTTGCAAGTGAGGAACCTTGGCTTCGGAGAGTGGCTAGTGGAGCACGTTTTGGAAACACGTAACAGCCAGAGCGGCTTTCAGAACATAAATGGCCTAGAGCTAAATGAGGAGCGAACACCTGGTTTTGCCCTTGAGTTAAAGGGCAGCGTGGGGCTAATTAGGTCAAAGTGTGGCGCTGTGTTCTACCTAAAGTGGGCCAGCACTTTGCCAGGAACAAAAGCTTCTAGAGAACCTTTTCCTTACAGCGAGGTTAGGGATGCGGCGTCCACTCCTTGGGTCGCAGTGAGAAACTAAGGGAATTAAGCGTAGCCTAGAAGAGGATCGCACGCCAGGGAGGCGTGGGGGAGGGGTACTTCTACTGCTTCATAGGCGCGCACTCCAAGCGCCTCCTTCTACCGATGACACTGCTGCTCCAAGGCTTGGGCCCGCTCTCCTTCCTCTTTATCCCCGGCCTTTGGCAGGAGCTTCGTCCCACATGGCCTCTTCTAGTCCCATCGCCTTCTCCATGCAAGATCCCCAGCCCCAGTCCATTTCATTCTCTTGGGATTCTGCTGGTACCATGAAACACGCTTGACTGACTGCTTCATCAAGATCGATTTTATCCTTGGCTGGTGTGGCTCGGTGGATTGAATGCCGGTTTGTGAACGGAAAAGAATAGAAAGGTCATCGGTTGGATGCCCAATCAGGGCACATGCCTGGGTTGCGGGCCAGGTCCTCAGTTGGAGGCGTGGGAGAGGCAATCAATCCATGTATCTCTTGTACATTGCTGTTTGTCTTCTCTTCCTCCCCCTCTTCCCCTCTCTCTAAAAGTAAACAAAATCTTTTAAAAGATTGTTTTAAATAAAGTTTTCGCCGTAATAAAAAAAAGTAGTGCTGGAGGGGAGGGCAGTTATCGCCAAAGGCTTGGCCAATGAATGAAGCAACTGAAGCAGGAAGACTGCGAGGCCTCTACAGGTGATTGGTTACACCAGAAGCCTGTCTTGACTGTACCACACTTACGTGAAGGGGGTTTGCAAATTCGAATAGCTGCTTGCTTATGAGTTCTTCCAGTACACACATATAACTGCTTTTTACTTCCAAAGATTTCTGCTTGGATAGAGTAGGAATAGAAAGTAAAACACAGGAAAAGAGAAGACTCGCCCAGTCATTTCTCCATTTCCGACTCCTGCGCAGTATACCAACATCCCTCTCCCCGTCTTCTGCCGAACCCCACGGCCCTGCGGGCGCGTTCTCGTTTTCTCGCGTGCGTACGGCGTTGTGCTCCCGTAGCCAATCAGACCGTGAGGTCGCTGCGGTCGCCGGGGTTCGCGCGCACGCCCTAGAGCGGAGTCGGGGTGGGGGCTATGGGTGAATGGGAGAGTGAGCGGGGGCGGGCACGGCTGTAGGAGCCGCATGAATGAGAGAAACGTGCCCAGCGCGAGACGTCGTGCGCGCCTGGGACAGGGAGCCAATGGGAACGCTGGAAGGGTTCGAGACCCGGCACTAAGGGCAACGGCCGCGCGCCGGCTCGAAGACGAGCGTCGCTGAGCGAGAGCGCGCGGAGCAGGGCGGGCGCGGAGCGTGCGGGGGCCGCGCGCTGCCTCTCAGAGGCCGGACGGCACTGCCGAGTGGCGGTAGCGATAACGAAGGCAGCGGTGACGGGAACCGCTCCGGGGGTGAGTACCGAGGACACTGCCCCTGCGGAACCGGAAGTGCGGGGCCAGTGAGGTGGGAGGGGAGAGTGACCTCTAGGGAAGGGGGACCGAAGAGGGGGAGGTGGTTTGAGGCCCCATTCCTTCTCCGGGCCGGGTCATCCAACTGCGGCGGGACCTGTGGCCCGGAAACGGACGACGAGGAGAGGCCGGGGATCCAGGCCGCCCGGGCTCAGAACGGTTAGTGCAGGGCCGCCTGGTCCTAGCCCGGGACCCCGGCCCCCCTCAGCTCCTGACGCCCAGCCGCCGCCCCTTCCACTCCCGGCCCTGCGCCGCCCGGCTCTGCAGTCTCCCGCAGCCCCAGTGGGCCCTGCCGCCGCGATCCCGTCTTCTGGATCTCAGTCAGCTCTGCCCCTTACGGGGATTCTTTTTGCCCCAGCTTCGGGGTGCGGACTGAGTGCTGTTCCTCTTTTACCTCCCTGCGTCTCAGGTCCCTAACCCCTCTCATTCTGCCGATACTTATTTTGGCTCAAGCCTCATCCTGTTACCTGTTCTCTCCCATCCGTCCGCTTCCTCACCACTACTAACCGGGTGCTGCATGCTTTTACTACTTTTTACTTTTACAAGTGGAACTCGGATGTGTTTGCCAATATTTTACCAATTGGAATTTAGCTCTTTGTGGGACAAGGAGTTGGAACATGTTTTACCCACTTGGTCGAATGAAAACACTGAGATGAGAAGAAAGTGACAAAGTTATGAAAGGAGGTGTAGGATCAGATATATATTATATTGTAGACTCCTTTTCTGCCTTTGATTTTTCACTTCCTGGAAAATGTCATCTTGTCTAGGTTGATTTTATATTCCTTTCCCCCTCTACTGTATCAAATCTCTAAAGAATGCTCATTATCACCCATTCTTCAAAACTCACCCAACTCTTACAAGAATTATATATCCGAGTACTCCCCTACCTCGGTATGTAATGATAATACCCATGTTAAACTTCTGCTTGACTCTTCAGCCAGTATCTTGACATGTGGATGATTCTCTGCTACCTTGATTACTTTGTATTCAGATTTACTCAGTTATACTATTACACCTCTTTATTTCAACAAACAATACTTGTGCTGTTCATGGTACCTTTCATATCCATTCACCCCTTTAAAGCGTTCCTTGTTCTAAATCTTTATGAAAGCCTTCAAACCATATATTCTCTAGTTTCTTTCGTATATACTATTTCCATTCCATAGATTACTCTGTGCCTGTGTCATACACATGCTTGCACACTGTTCTTATACTGGTATGGATCCAGATGGCTGGCTCTGATGAAACACTCACCCTGCAATCTTACTCTTACTACCCACAGCACATCCTTCTGCTAAGACTTGGTATGTCTTTATGGTACCCAGTATATTCTTAGGTTATGTCTTGTCCCTTCTAATGTACCAGTATATCCCCCAAATCTCTCAGATGCTGATCTCTTGTTTCTCCATATTGTACTCCCAAAATTGCATGATCTTTTATGATTCTGCATTACTGTGGCAGTTAGCCGGAATGTGACTTTCTTTGCTGTTAGAGAATATAATCTGAAATAATGTATGCTGTCTAAATGATATCCTGCTCTAGGTAAAATATAAGAAGTGCAGTTTTCCATTTTCTCTCATCTTTGGGGTTTTGAGGGGAAAGTTTACAAGTCAAGAATTGCTTCTCATTGTTAACAAAGTCACTTAGGCCTACATTCAGAAGATTGGGATTTGATTCCTATAGGAAACAGAGAGTTAAATAGTTACAGAATTAGGGGCTAGAGAGGATTTATATTTTTTAGGATGCTAATAGTTTTTTGTAATCTCTGGGTGTTCACTTTGTTCCACTATTGCTGTTTGGCCCTCTAAAATGCTATTTTTTAAAAAAGAGAGATAATGCATCTTTTGAAGGAGAGCTCCTTTGCTTTACATGCCACAGGTAAGAGAGCAAATGATAAATTCCAGGGCACATTTGTATTTCATTATTTAAATCTAATATTTTAACGTCTAGCTGTGGTATTAAGGGAAATACTGGATCACTTGAGTGTGTTAAAACTTTATTTTTAAGATCTAACGAGTAAAATTTTTGGTCTGTAGATTCCAAGTTGTCATCAATGGCCAGGTAGTTTACTGGATGAGAAACAGGTAGATGGGGTTTAGGTTTGCAGAGGGGCCTGTGAACTCTTGGGCTCTGAACTTGACTGCTCAGGTGATTCAGTGGAATAGCCTCAGGCATTCTCCAGCCTTCAATTTTGTGGGTGGGATAAGGGACTCTGTCACCATTAATGTGAGTTAAGTGCTTTGAGATCACTAGATGAAAAGCATCCTATAAAATCCAAAGTGCTAGTGTTATTTTGCTACTACCATCAACATAAATAATTGTTACTTTTAATCATATCGGGGAAGGCGGGGATCAGTTTACTTCCTAATAGGCCAGTGTAGGAATAAAAAACTGTTGAATTGGGAAGAAAAGGTGCAGCCCCTAGGGTTGGCTCAGCCTCTCACAGAGGGTGTCTCACCTTTCAGCACAAGAATGTTTCTCACCCGGGACCTTTTGTGTGTTACTCTGAAAGACCGAAAATTCAGCTTCTGCCTCTTCAGGGTTATAACTAAAAAGCTTCGAGGGGTGAGAGAGAGAGACATACACAAAAAAGAAATGAGACTTACTGTCCTAATTTGAGGTTATTTTTTTTTTTCTTTCCATTGTAGCAATAAATACTTTTCTTCCAAAGAGAAATCTGTTTTCTAGGACTGCCCTTGTTAGTCCTGTGCCCTTGTTTGTTTTTAGATTGTGATATTTATTACCGTTTGTGTCAGGTGAGATGGGCCCTTGACAAGAACTAGTTCTTTGATGACCTTAGGTGAGGTGAAACCATGTTCTTCTCTTTCTAGTATGAGCAGCACTTGAAAGAGTGAAGGATTCTGGATCCGTTGTCCTCCTAATTAAGAGCCCATCATATACATAAGTGAAGTGGAAAGTAACTAATCTTTCTTTTAAAAGGCCTGTGGGGGTTTAGCCTTGATGTTCTTAGGAAATGCCCTGAAAGAATTTCTTTGATAAAGATATTTGTTTTTTTGTTTTTGTTTTCCCAGGTGAGGCACTGTAACCCAGTTGAACTCTGCATTCATATAGCACAAGATTGAAGATCAGAGGCATTGACTAACCTGGAAACAGGGACCTCTTTGGAACTTCACTTTCATCCACAGTAACCTTTAAAAAGCATCGAGTGGAATTGATTTTTCATCTTATTTTGCTTATTGGGAAGAACATGGCCTCAGGGATTTTATGTTTTCCTTCAGTTTTACATGAACTCTCTAGGAAACGGAGCCCTTAAAGGGCTTGGGAATAACAAGAAGAGATTGAAGACAGACAAGCTTGCACTCTCTGTTTTCCCTCCCCCTTCAAAGAAAAGGATTTACAACTCAATCTTGTAACAGCTGCTGCCCAGCTTTAGCCATCAAAAGAAAATAAATAAAATTAAACCACCATCGCCAGACTACCAGCTCTAAAGTCAAGGTGTGGGAGTGGTGGCATTGAGAAAACTGCCAAAAAGACAAGGACTGCAGTAAAACACAGCTTCTCCTGAAAAGGGGCCCCAGGTTCCTTCTTGGATTAAAATACAAACACAGAGCACACCTGTTTGGGTGCACACACGTTTTGTGGAAGTGTGGTAGTTGTGGAGGTACTACAGTATCTCTGCAGAAGAATTTTTCCTTGCCTGAAGTGTTCTGTCCTACCCCGATCTTCTTCCCTTCTTTCCTTTTGAAGATTTATCTCCATCCATGAGCTGTTCCCTGATCTGTCTGACTGCCTGTGTTCTCTACCTGCAGCCATTTGCATGTGTACAGCCTTCTGTTTGTCTCCAGTTTTTAAACTGTGCAAGTTGTGTTTCTTAATCTCTTCTGCCTCGTTCTGGGGAGGTGGTTATTCATTATTTCGAATCACCTTTCCCCCTCCCATGTGCTTTCCTTCATTTGAGATCTTTTGACCTTTGGTTTTATTTGGGAGGGGGAAGGGTGATAGTTTTAAATTTTCTCTTTCCCTGGTGTCCTGTGCTCTTATCTCCGTTGTTGCCCTCATCCCGTTTTCTTGTCTGTTCTGCCGTTGAGTGGGCCTGGGCTATGCGGCAGGGCAGATCTCCCATCAGACCTCCAACATGCCCGCAGAGTCTGGAAAGAGATTCAAACCCAGCAAGTATGTTCCGGTCTCAGCAGCTGCCATCTTCTTAGTGGGAGCCACGACCCTCTTCTTTGCCTTTACGTGAGTGTTTCCCCAGCGGTGGTATTTGGGGGGCACTCTATGGGAGGTGATGGGGTATTTTTTCTCCTGAGTTTTGCTTTCAAAGCCAAGTGATTGGGTGTTGGATGTCTGATAGAGGTAAATCCAGATCTGAGAGACATGGTAGGAAGAGTGAGGAAAAGGTTGTTCTCAGCCTTGTTATAGATTTTACACCATTGAATCCTCTATCATCCCCTGCCTCCCTTCCTCTGGAATCACAAGTTTTCATATTTCTCTACCCAGCTCCATCATTAGATGATCTTGATCTAGGAAGGAAGTGGGAGGAAACCACCAGAGAGGTTTGAAGCACCTTAAGCAATCAGAGAAAAGAGAACCTGACTAGACAAAAGGTTTTTCAGATAGCAATGGCTTTTCCCCTGGATATGTGAAGCTTAAATTTAAGATTGTGGGAACTGAGAGTATTGAAGAATTTCATAATTGATTTAGAAGATACACCAATGAGAGAGTTTGGCTTTTACTGTTATTTAAGACGCGAAGGCCGCTGGGAAGTGAAGGCAAGTTTTATTTAAGAAGAGAGTTCTAGACGACTTCCTTTATATATTAGTTCCTGCTGAAGGGAGTGGCAGTCATTCTCTCATTCCCCAGTCCCATCAGGAAAAGTAGCTGGTGATTAAAAGATTTCCCACTTGGGATATTCGTACTTTGTTTGTCTGCTTGTTATTGGAGGAGACGGGGTGATTTATTCTTCCCTCTTTCCCCAGTATTGTAACTGTCAACCGTCTGGTAAGTGTCTTTGCTGTTACCTTTCCATAACTTCACATGTACCAGCCCTCTGAGCCTTACACTGTCGTTGAGTTGGTGTTCTAGTATTTTGCCGTGTATAATGTGCACCCACGTTTTTGTGTGCACTGTACACGGGATTATTGTGCCCATGGCATGCGATCATTATGTCCGTGTATAATGTGCACCCTTATTTTCCCTCAAAACTTTGGGCAAAAAGTGCGCATTATACATGGCAAAATACAGTAGTTGTAGCTCTTGAAACAATCAGCATGGTAGATTTTTCTGGAGAGTTCACTTTGCTGTGGTTCAGGCTCAGACCTAATTGTGAGGTGCTGTTCAGAGCAGTGGGAGGTTGCTGGGAAGAGGAAGAAAATGAAGTGGCAGGGAATGAAAGTAGTTTGGACTCATTGAGGGATGAATGAAGCGGGAATTGCTGGGGTGGGGGCAGTTACTATTTTGGGGAGAAATAGCAAATAGGAATTGAATCTGAGAAAGGAGGGAGGGAAACCCCCCAAATTGAGCTTATGTCAAAAGGAATTCTAAAAATGTGGGTCAGCTAAGTAATAGTGATGTTTTCTACTTAGTTTTTAGGTAAGGAAAGATCTATTACCTAAAGTATGAGCATCATCTCACTTCTCACCTCTTCCTCTGACGAGTAGAAGTCATAGATTCCTTGGCCCCCAGCTCTTCAGCCTGAACATACTTTCTGAATCGCTCAGGGATCTAGAGCAGCCCTGCTCTTTTCTGTGCTTTATAATCTTTGTCTCAACATGTTTGGTGTTCTGTCCTTCTCCATGCATTGACTGCCTTGAGGAGGAGTGAATCTTAGTGCCAGACTTGGTGTGGTTTCTGCTGTTATGGCCAGTGTGTAGAATCAACATTTTAACCATGGGGCATTTATATGGGAACTTAGTATCCTTGTAGCCTTTGTGGTGCTGTGTCAGGAGGGGTGTGTACAAGACCACTTTGACAGACACCCTTAGACCTGCTTAATTGGGGAGGTTCTGTTCTCCTTCAAGGGAAACAGAAGCCTTAGGGAAGTTGCAAATTCAGGGAACTAAGTGGTCTTTCTCTTTCAACCTGTCTGTTCTTGAGATAGGGCAAGCAGAATCCTTGCTCTTAACGTGCTAATCTGGAAAACATCGAAGTGTTTGGCTGGTTATACCAGTTTCGCCACAAATTGTTGTCCTGACATAGGCATTTTCTCAACTGATAGTTGAAGCTATTTAACCTACTTTTCCATTCCCTGGTGCCAGAGAAGTAGGGGCCCTCCGTATTTCATGGTCTCTGAGCCCTAGGAAAAAGAATTTTGGAGGACAGTATTAACTCTACTTGGAATTACTGTCTGTAATCCAAAGTTAGAAGTCATAGTGAGCGTTCCCCCTGGCACTTTCCTCAGGACCAATCTGGTTTCTCTTTTCCTGCCTAGGGTCTCGCGCCTACCTGTGGAGACCCAAATACCCTGCTTATCTTACTTCGAACCTCTGAAATTCTCATCTCTTCCTCTTCATGTAACCAGAGCAGTTCCCCTATAGGCATATATCTGGGCTAAAGTGCCACCGTTCTCAAAAACTGTTCTCCCACACATTCTACCCCTTTTGAGGTGCAGTTGCTTGGAGAACACCACTTAAAACTATATACAACCTAAAAAATAGTTAATGATTTCAAGTAGAGACACAAGAAAAAGACTTCCTGTGAACCAGTTTCCACCTGGGGCCCTAACTCTGCGACTACTGTGACATCCTCCTATTCTCTTCACGAGGCTACAACGGTCTGTGATACCTGTGCAAGCCCCAGGTGAGAATTACTGTGGGACCTAGAGGACTGAGAGTAGGAGGAAGAGTCCCTTTCAGCGGGCAGACATAATTAGTGGAGGCATGTAGGCTTCAACCAATTAGGTGTAATTTACCTGCCCTGTTTCTTTGTCAAGTAGGGAAAGCTATGAGCAGAAATTATCAGTTGGGCTTGGTCATCAAAAAATGGTGATCTACCCCAGAGAAGCTTGAATAGCACAGTTGAGGTTTTCCTTCTAGAAGCCTAATCCCCCTCGTCCACTGAATTTATTCACTACTAAAACTGAGCAGGCGAGTTATTGGAGTTACTAAGTCATGTCTTACTTCTTTCCCCTTTTCTTTATTTGGGAAGGAGAGTGTCTGCTAAAATAAGACACTCTAATGCCTCCCCCCCCCCCCCACCATTAGGCATTAGACTGCACTGAAGACAACGTACCTGGATCCTCATCTGTCTTTCTTTAGCCTCCTTTTGTGATTGGCAAGGTGGCAGTGCTAGGTCAAAGGAATAAGCACTTTTGGGAGACTGATTTTGGTAAAGCTTGTTAAACTTTGTGGACCTGTTTCTTCCTCTGTATAATGAGGAAGTTGACCTAGAGCAGTTGATTTAAGCAACATGACCCTTTTTTAAAACGAGATCTTATTTGGAATCCCAGTGCACAAGGCGTGAGAGTGGAGCTGTCTGGTTCAAGTGAGGCTGGTGTGTAGAGGCCTGGCCACCTGATGTCTCCTCCTTGTCTTTCTGGGGACCCCTGCGACCTTTTTAGGGCTGTACCATTCGAAATAAATCACTGAATTGCATCCTCTAAAGTCACCTCGAAGTGTGAGTGAAGTCAACCAGTGCCTCATTGTGTTTACTTTTACAGTCAGTAGGTAGGGCATGGGGGGTAAACCTCTGCTACAGGTGATCCTCAGCAGGAAGGCTAGAAGTCAAGGTTGTGCAGAAATCTGTGATGGTCTTTCCAGTGTTGTCCCATCTACGAGAGAGCTGTCTTCCTTTCAGTTTCTACCTCTGGTCCCTCCCAACCCTTTACCCCAGAGAGTTGGGCAATCTGAGTGACTGACTCTCCCTCTGGTCCTTTTTTCCTGACTGGGGAGGTGCTAGCACCTGATTTGAGTGGGAGTAGTCTTGTGATTTAGGGCATCGGTTGAGCAGTGGCTGTTGCTTTTCCTTCCTTATGTTGTTTTCTCATCCAGTAATAAGTTCCCAGGTCCTACGTCTTGCACTGAGCAGCAGCTGTATCTGGGTTACAGATAAACCACAAATGAAGTGTTTTAAGAGAAACTTATCCACCCATAAGGGGAGGAGTTGTTTTCCTGTGGAATCTCGAGGATCCCCAGGGCCAGGAAGTGGGGTATTCCTTCCAGCCTTTCCTCATTAACAAGGAACACTAGTCATGTGCTCAAACTATGTGCTAGGTATGGATGGAATGTGTAGACCTATTCTTTAGGAGCGTAATGCCTACATTTCAAGTGTTCTTGAGTCTCTAGTACCTCAAATGGGGAAGTGGAATTAAGGATGAAGGTGGAGCTGGAATGATAATTGACGATGATGGCAGTAGTTAGCAATGTTCTTTTGTGTGTGTATCTTTTAGCCAGTGAATGCCCAGCATCAAGCCAGTTGGTTTAAATAGAACCCTAGGATCTTTTCAAACATTGTCTCCTTCATTGTTATATTTGTATTATGTAGTTGAAGTAATGAATCTGGAGAGTTTTCTGCAGGTCACGTAAGGCTACCTAGCAAAACGTTGACTGAGAGAGGATTAAAATCCAAAGCTTCTTGACTCCTACTTTGGTTTCTATACCAGGAATCGAACAATTTATATAATAGGAAGTGTTAGAGAAGGCTAGGAAACAGATTTTCAAGAGTATAGGTATTGAAACCTACTCTCCCCATTTTATTTGGCTTGAAAACAGGAGGGCTGAATGGGTGGGCAGAAGAACCTGTTCTTTCTGAGGTGGTATAGGTCTGGGAGTTTCGTCAGTGAGTCAGTCAGCCAGCCAGCCTTCTGGGCTACAGCCACTCCCTATGCTTTGGAGCTCTGTGATTATTGCTATAGGCTGAGGACGAGCCCCAACAACTCTCAGCTCAGGCCTCATCTCCTTCCATCAAAGGCAACAGATTCAGACAGGCTACTTGGGGTGGTCACCTAGGAATCTGACAAAATACTATAGCAACAGCAAGCCTCTCCCAAGCCAAACAGAATGTGGGATATGGCAGGAACAGTCTCTGTTCACACATGTCTCTCCTTGGTAGGGTGCTCCCTCAGCTAGAGTGTTCAGGTTGGAAGCAGTGGGTCCCTGATTTGAATCTGGTAGCAAATAACTCTCTGTGCAGTTATTTGTATCATTTCTAGAAACTGCCACTCTGGGGCAGACTTCATTTTGGCAACAGATACTGGAACTTGATTCTAGGATTTCACACTTTAATTAGGATGGATTTATATTAAGAAGGTTGTAGGGGTAAAGTTCGTTATCGAAGGGTAGGTGTTTGGCAGGATACAGAAGAAATTGTGTGATTTGCTTTGAGTGGAAATGCAGAAACTCAAGAAAGAATGGGGTCAGAACAACTGACATTTGGGCTGCAAGGGGACTGATGTCTCACAGTCATTCACCTTAGTTTCCCTTGGGAACGGAGATACCCTTATTTTTTCAGAAGCTCAAGAGGCTGCCATAGCAGCTATAATGGCCAGTTCTAGGAATGAGACTTTTAAATCATGGTACCTCAGTGTTCTAAGGATTTAATTTCTTTTTCTCTTCTAATTATCTTCCCAGGCTGTAGGAGTCAAGTGAGTCACCCTTTCTCCTCTTCCCCAGGCGGAAATTGAAGTGACAGCTAAGTACTAGGGAGGGGCTCTAACCTGGATGACTGGTTTTCAGTTTCTCTCCCTCCCTCCTGAGGAGCCTCGGAAGTCAGGCTTTAGGTGGGGCTGTGTAAGGACTCTTCCTTCTTGCTTGTAATTCACCCCAAACCCTGCTGAGGTTGGGGGACATCTTTTCTAAGCCAAAGTACCCTCAGAGGAATAGGCTTCCATAGGAGACTTCGATAGAATAAACCCAGAACTGTGACAGAAGTTCTGTTTTACACTTAAAATCAGTGCCTCTGCTTTAACTTCATTACCCTCCGATTTTCTGTTCTGACCTACCGGGAGAAGCAGAGAGTTGATATTTACTGTCCAGAAACCCTTGCTGTAATACTTACTTAAATGGCGGTGGTCAAGACTCGTGACTTGCTTTGTATCAATCACCTTTGTCTCTTATCATTAGTTCATATCTCATTAAGGAGCTCAGTTCCTGCAAACTGTCTTGAAACACACTGTTCAGGGCTGTGCTTTTTATTTTGCTGGAGACACATCACAACAGAGTCCAGGCCTGCCGCGGATGAATTCTCCAGACTCATGCTATCTCGTTCTCCTGGCCGCTTCTTCCTTTCCTTCAATGAACTCTTCCTTTCCTTCTGACTGGTCTAGATAAAGGGGCCAAAGACAGATGCTGTCCTAATTCTGGAGATTAAGTTCTCGGCCACAAAGCAGATTAGGGTATTTAGCCACCTTCTTGTAATGGGCATTTCTTCCTGAGTCCAGACAGGAGAGAGAGGCCTTTTGATGATACTGACAAAGCAACCAACCCATCTGTGTTCTGAAACTTCCAGCTCCCAGGATATCATCAGAGAAAGGAAGGGCACCTGCAGCATTCCTACTAGACTCACATCCCGACAGAAACTGAGTGTAATCCTAGATTGGGGCACTGTTGTTTTTTGTCCAAGAAAAGTTACCTAAAGCATAACTCTTGATTTGGACCCTGTGGAATATTGGGTATATTTGGCCAGTTTCTTTTTCCTATAGAATGTAGAGTGCTTTGGTCTGATACCTTTTCTTTTTTTCTTCCCCAGTCTTCTGCTTCATTTATAGACCTCAAGAGATCTAGTTCTGTGATTTGATATCAATCCATAGCTGGGTGTTGTGGTTTGTTTTTGTCTTTTCACCTTGAGGACTAGTCTCTGGTTGAATAAAACTCTCAGAAATACCTGACGCAGTGAAGAAACTTGAGGCAGTTGAGAGCTGTACGAAGCCAGAGGGAGCGGGTGCCAGAGAGGCAGGCGGTGTCCTATGCTTCGGGCCAGTGTATAGGTCACTGGGGCATGGCAGGGATCTAGAAGCCTCAGGCCGCCCCAGAGAAGGGTGTATAGCTGTTATCGGTTATATACTCAGTCCCTAATTCTTGTGCCTTATTAAAAAGGAGATAAGAACAGATTCTAAAACAGGTGGAAAGACCTACCAGGGAAGGAAGAATCTAAAGAAAACAGATCTTAGTGCAAAGGGTTAATAGTAGAGAGATTCAGAGTCTTGTACCTTGATGTAAAATGAGCATTTCTGTGGGAAACTAGACCCATGTATTGGGAAGTATTACATAATTTGAGACAGCAAAGGTGAACCACACAAGATTGAAATACAAGCACGGGGGCTGAATCTTCATAAATCTTTGTATGGTTGGCGTCCAGGGTGTTGGAGCCAGCCCCTCATTTTCTTTCTTACCTGTGCAGCTGTCCAGGACTAAGCCTCAGTGTGTCACCTGCAGTGCCCGTCTACAATGCGATTGTTTTTCTCTTTGTGCTGGCCAACTTCAGCATGGCCACCTTTATGGACCCAGGGATTTTCCCTCGAGGTAAGATCTCCTCCTCCTGTTTGGAAGCTTCTTATGACCTTTGAAAAATAATGCTTTTTGGATATACATTGGGTCCTGGGCCTTCAAAGTCTAAGGTTTAGTCTAATGAGGAAAAGCAGGCCCGGGCCTTCGGTGCTCTGTGTCGTCACTTCTAGCCACGCGGTTCACTTTGAGTCAACGCCTTGATTTTCAGTTATCTGTTCAGCAGAAATATATTGTGAACATACGGGTTGGGCATTATCGCTAGGCACAGTAATATCCAAGATGGATGAGACCGTTGTAATAGTGTGATACAAGCTGTAATGGAGGCATGGACAAGGTTCTGTGAGACCATAAAAAAGTGGGTACTGATATGTGCCCGGATAAATTGGGAAATGCTGCTAAAGGTAGGCAGGAGAGACTCTGTCATACCAAGAAGAGGATGGAAGGGAATGGCATTCTAGGCAGGAAATTGTAGCTATGGAATGCTGAACTCAATGGGGTAGAAGATAGAGCGTGTGGTGGGGCCAGAAAGGGCAAAAGAAAAACCCAGAGCCCAGTTGTGGAAGACTTTACATGTGAAATTAAATAGATTTTCTTTCTTTGGACAGCAAGTGGTCTTTAATTGTTGGAATCACAGGAATAGGTTTCATTTTACAAAAATAATTCTTGTAAGAACGTACAGATACCATTTGGGAGGCTATTGGAATAAATGCAAACCAGATGAAAAAACTGAATTCATGGTTGGATTTACAGATTTTTCAGAAGTAGACTAAACTGAATTTTTCATGACCAATTGCTTACTGGGGGAGAGTGAGAGGGAAAAGAAATTGTCTAAGGTAGTTCCACGGTTCCTAACTTGGGAGATAAGTTTGATGCTGATTTTTATAAACCAAGACACACGCTATAGAAAGGTTGAATAGGTTTGGAGGGAAGAGAAGCATCTCACATGCTGAATTTGAGATGCTTATGGGTCCTTTAGGTAGAGCTACCTTGTGCACAGTTGAGTAGGTCAGACTCCAAGACCAAGGTCTCCAAGTCTTTAGCCATGTGATATTTAAAGCACGAGGAATAAGGTTGTCTAGACAAAGTAGAAGGAGATTAGGAAGCGACCAAGGTCAGACCTGACCAGCACTGACATTTTAATAAGGAGCAGAGGAGAAGGAGGAGCCTTTGAAGAGGGGTTGAGCAAGAAAGGTTAGTAGGAGGACACACTGGGCAAAGTGGGAACTAAGGAAAGTTAATGAAGTAGCTGATGGTTAGCAGTATCAGAAAATAGATTCATAGTATGGAAACTCAAAATTTCCCATTGTTTTTGGTAGTGAAGAAATTAGTGATCTGAACAAGAATAGTTTTTAATAATGTATTCATGCATGTACGTGAGATAGATACAGTTGAATTACCAAAATTATAATGGTTTGGAAAGCAGTGTATAGGAAATGAGGAAGAACAGTCAATGAGTATTAAGATTACTCTTTCAAGAAGTAAAGCAAAGAAGGCAAAAGATAAAATACCTTATGAAAGAGGGAGGGTTTTTTTCATTTGTTTTTTGGTTGTTATGCTACAGGAGACTTTAGCATGTTGGTAGACTGAGGAGCTGGAACCAGAGAAGAGGGAGAAGCTGAAATAGAAGAAAGGGGATAATTGAAGAGTTAGGAAGGGAATGCTTTCCCATGCACGTTGGAAGGGTTTTGCATACAGAAGCTGTTTCTGGGACAGGAGTTGAGAGTAAGAACTGTCATTAGTAGACTAAGAGGTAGAAGGAAAGAAATGGCTGAAGACATCGAATTTTTCTCTCAAATGTGGAGTTACCTTATAAGAGGGAAACAGGTGGCGTTGGGATGGCAGCTTTGGTGAGATGAGATAGTTCTGAACTTCGTTGTGCTCAAACAGCTCACGTCACTGTGCTTCATTTGTGACTTCTGTTTCAAAGATCAGATGAATAAAAGGAACTTTGAGTACCTAAAGACAAGTAGGGCTATCTTAATGAGCCTTTAGTTTTCTTTCATCAAATATTTATCCAGCTATATCAGCATACCGCAATAATTTTTAAAACAGGCGGTTCCTGACTGTTTAGTTGGGGGCACTAACCTGTTTTCCCTTAGACTGTCAAATGAAAAAATGACAACAGCTAACACAACAATAGCCGTCCCAAGTGAATGAGTCAAAAGTATAACTATTTTTTTTATCAGATTGGCAAAAAATACATGTTTTTGGTGTGCTGAAGAATTTTAGTAATTAGTGTATGTGTGCCATGAGATCAAAAAGGTTGAAAATTGCTGCTCTATATGGAAGAAGGCAATATAGCCATTTGGGGTGATTTTTTAAAAAGATCTTTGCTTTCAAATAGCTCAGTTAGAAGGGAACATAGGAAAGACGCTTATACGAATAAGTTATAAGAATAATCAAAGAACTGTATAGTACTTTAAAAAGAGAATGAGCTCACTCTGGTAGATGATGGTGTGGAAAGATCAGAAATTTCAAAATAGTAGAATTTGAATTTTTTCTTTTAAAAGGAAAACCTTTTTTAAAAGTAAAGATTTTAATAAATAGTGAATATTTGTTCTATAGAAAGTACAAATAAGACAGCAATCACCTGTAATTTCACAGCCCACAGGTAACTGCTGTTTCTATTTCCTTCAGCATTTGAAGACTTATAGTTACAATATAATAATACATAGATGTGTGTATTTTTATTTCTAAAGATGGAATCTTTTTGTTTGTATATTCTTTACCATGCATTTTTTTTCACTTACATTGTAAGCATTCACCCAAGTTAGTAAAACTGGAAAATTTAATTTTTAACCCCAACACTGTCTCTTACTTAATTTTTCCTTCTCACATGTATTTTTTCTAGATTAATAAAAAAATTTTTTTTATACTGTAGATGAGAAGGCAAATAATGTCCTATAAGTTTCGAAGTGGGATGGTGGGTTTTTGATAGCTGAAAATTGAAAGAGGATGTCTTAAGTCAAGAAACAATACCAAATATATATGTACAGGAAAGGAGTAGAGTGGGGGAAGGTCTTTGGGCAAGGGTTTTGTGCATAGGGAAGAAAAGTTGATGTTAGGTCCTCTCTTGGATTATTATAGTTTACTCTTGCTCTTGTAGATATTGAACTGTTACGCAAACTCATTATATATGTGTGCTTTGATATGTAAGTTACTTCTTTAAACATATATTTGTACTATAAAAACGAAGAATGTCAGTGTACCCATATCACAGCCACTTCTGAGTCATTCTCTTAAATCTCTTATCCTAGTGCAGAATAAATTGCTTCCTCATCTGTGTTCCCATAGTGTTGTATATAGAGTTGCTCTCACAGTATTACAGTTACTCGTTCCCAGTCTCTCTCCCATTAGTCTGTATTCCTCAAAGGCAGAGGCCATACTCTATCCCTAGCGCTTAGTACAGTTCTGGCACAGTTGTTTTTTAATTGACTTTTTCCCCTGCAGCTGAGGAGGATGAAGATAAGGAAGATGACTTCCGAGCTCCCCTTTACAAAACAGTGGAAATCAAGGGCATCCAGGTGCGCATGAAATGGTGTGCCACCTGCCGCTTCTACCGTCCTCCTCGATGTTCCCACTGCAGTGTCTGTGACAATTGCGTGGAGGTAAGAACCCTGAGTGGGGTAAGACCTGATGCTTAACCTGTGTTATCTTCCTCCTCACATAGAGGAAGAATTGAAGCCTGTGCATGACATACCGTCCTGGCTGTGTTCTAGCTCTGTCAAAGAGTGTTAGCGGAGATGGACACACAAGAGGTGGAGCAGAAATTCTGTTACAGCAGGAGCCCCGAGTGGCTGTAGGCTCTCCCAGCATCAAGATGCATAGCTCTGGCCTTGCTTCCCTTGCAGGGTTAACTTTCTGGTTATTTGTCCTGGCTTTGTGTTCTCTCCCGTGTCTACAACGTCATGCTGTTGTGTTCAGATTTTAGTTATATTTCTCTTCCTGCCTGTCCTTCTGCATCCCTTGCTTTTGTTTTTGACTCTTTATTTCCAATCAATTTTTACTTTGCTGTAAGCATTTGACTGCCAGATTTTCCTTCCAAGCCTCTTTTCTTATGAATCTTGATGTTTTTGCAAAGCCTCTGACATTATTCCCTTTTCGAGTTCTTTGGTCACATAGGATAAACTTTGAGAGGCAACTTCGGCCTTTCATCGTCAACCTCTGGAAGATCTTCCTTACAGATTAATAGAGCAAGATAAACTGCTTGAACCTGTTTTGAATTTTGTACTAAATTGTGAACATGATCACAGATTACTAAAAACAACACTTAAGTTCTTCCATTTGTTTGTCTTCTTGACCGAAAAGTGATCTAGCGCTGTGGTCCAAGGATGCCTCTCAGTCTCTCTTTTTGCCTTTAGGAATTTGATCATCACTGCCCCTGGGTGAACAACTGTATTGGTCGCCGGAACTACCGTTACTTCTTCCTCTTCCTTCTTTCCTTGACCGCACACATTATGGGTGTGTTTGGCTTTGGCCTCCTCTATGTCCTCTATCACATGGAGGAGCTCTCAGGGGTCCGCACGGCTGTCACGTATCCTTTAAGGCTGGTGGGTTGTGGGGTCGGGAGGGGGAAGAATGGGGATGGTGGAATCTGTGGCAGTGAGACTCAGGGAAGATGGCTACAGTATGGGCTGGGGAAGGTGAGATCACGTTGCTCTGTTCTCCTTGACTGTTGGGCTTCAGAATGGCAGTGATGTGTGTGGCTGGCTTATTCTTCATCCCTGTAGCTGGCCTCACGGGATTTCACGTGGTGCTGGTGGCTAGGGGACGCACAACCAATGAACAGGTACGGGTAGAAGTGACAGGAGACCCCTGCAGAGCAGGGCATGTGTCTTTTAGCCCTCTGATTAGTGTGTAGCCTGTGCTTCCACAAATAGATACCCAAAGAATATTTTTTATGAGGAGGTGGCTGAGTTCCTCATGGTAAGCATGAGAGCAGAGGCCCTCTCTTAGTTAACATTTACAGAGCAACTGCTTATATACTGGACAGTTTGGGCTCTGAGCTTAGAGGAACTTAATAAAATTAGACCTGGGCCAGCTCCCAAGAAGATTTTAATGCTGCTTAAAGACAGTTATTTTCATGCATTTAATAATAGCTAACCTTGTTTGTTCTTTTGTGTATTATCTGAGTTTTCAATATTCACAGATCTGTTTATCCCCATTTTACATGGGGAAACTGATGTTTAGGGTGAGGAAAACCTAGGATTTGAACTGAGACACACAGACTCAAGATTTGCCATTCTTAGCCATCACAGGTATAAGCTGTTAGATGGCAGGATTGTGTTTTACTTTTCTTTGTGTGTCTCCTAGGTAGTAGGTACACAATAATTTGTCATTGGTTTGTGTTTTGGTCTTTGGAAGTCGCGGTCCCATTGTCTGACTGATCTGGCCCTTTTTCTCCTCCCTCTAGGTTACGGGTAAATTCCGGGGAGGTGTGAACCCCTTTACCAATGGCTGCTGTAACAATGTCAGCCGTGTGCTCTGCAGTTCCCCAGCACCCAGGTACATCTACCCCTTTGGTCTGCTGTTTACCCTTCGTCAAAATTTTTGTCATCTTTGGGCTCCTTCTGCTATCGGGGAGGTCTGGTGGGAGGTCTGGCTTTAGGAAGAGTTGTTTTAGAAAGATAAATGCCTGCATGGGGAGGACATACCAACCTTTAGTAGACCCTGTGAGTTCATTTGATATTCGTCAAATGTTATGGTTACTCTCCTCTGAGAATTGAGGGTGAGATTTACTCCAGAGTGCCTTGAGCAAGGTATCCGAGGCCTAGTCTTACTGCAGTTCTTCGTGGAATCAAAGAAATCAGTTCAGTGCTGATCTTTTCCTTGGATCGGTAAGACGGCTTCTTGTATAAAACATGCTTTATACGAGGTAGGCAACCAGTAGATACACTGGAATGAATGAATGAATGAAAGCTCTCTCACTCTTAACACTCAGGTACTTGGGGAGACCAAAGAAAGAGAAGACCATTGTAATCAGACCTCCCTTCCTTCGACCAGAAGTGTCTGATGGGCAGATAACCGTGAAGGTCATGGACAATGGCATCCAGGCAGAGCTGAGGAGAAGTAAGGTGAGGGTTAGGGGAGCAAAGCCAGGTAACTGGGAGACTCTCACTCATGGCAAAGAGACAGAAAGATGCTTTTAGCTTACATCTCTCTTACAGTATTTATAAGTTTCTGATTTACGTTAAAGTTATTTAAATACATACCTTCATTTCTCCATTAGATTTTAAGTTCACTGACATTAGAAATTGAGTCCATTCATTTCCATGTCTTCATTGGACTTAACATAGCAGCTTACAGGTGGTTAAAGATCAAGAAGTAGTGGTGAAAATGAACAAATAAGTGATAGGATTAAACCCTTGTTGAAAACTTTTCTTTATCCAGTACCATTCCCAAACTAACTCTTGTCCCTGTCTTCCCTTCCAGTTTAGATAGAAATATATGATAATTGACTCTCCAACACCCCTCTAGTAATGCTCAGTTCTCCAAATCCGTTTTGCCTTCCTTTACCCAGTCTAAGGGAAGCTTGGAGATCACAGAGAGCCAATCCGCAGATGCTGAACCTCCACCTCCTCCTAAGCCGGACCTGAGCCGTTACACGGGGCTACGGACACACCTCAACCTGGCTACTACTGAGGGTAAGGGCAGCGGCAGGAGTGAGAAGGTGACTGAACAGTAGAGAAGACAGGCAAGGGCTAGGAGATAATGCTGGTGTTGTGGCTGAGAACACCCAACAGGTGGCACTTGAATCACTTTTTTTAAGGGAGAGAGAGAGAAACATTGATTTATTCCACCCATCTGTGCATTTGTTGATTGCTTCTTTTTAAAGATTTATTTATTTATTACTTTCAGAGAGGGGAAGGGAGGGAGAAAGAGAGGGAGAGAAAAACCGATGTGTGAGAGAAACATTGATCGGTTACCTCTCGCATGCTCCCACCCGGAAACCGCCTGCAACCCTGTCATGTGCGCTCACTGGGTATTGAACCGGCGTCCTTTCAGTTCATGGGCCGGTGCTCAATCCGCTGGTCCCAAAAACTAGGACCGTGTGTTGCTTCTTATATGTGCCCTGACAGGGGATTGAACCTACAACTTTGGTGTATTGGGACAGTGCTCAAACCAACTGAGCTACCCCGCCAGGGCTTGAGACACTTTGGACCGCTGGGAGAAAGGGGATGCCTCTTCAGTTATTGCCAGCGAATTGGACATTTGTGGAGGAACTGTCATCTCTAGACAGACCAGAGGGCACCCTAGACCTGTTCGGTGCATTCTCTCACTCTGAGTTCTGAGCTAATAGGAGTCTTGAGTCTTGATTGCAGCAAAATCATGTTCCCAGGACTTTCCCTTGGCTAGTTATATCTACTCCTACCTTGTTCTTCCCTGTACGTGAAGACACTCTAGCCAGGTTAAGAGAGCAGTTTGTAAAGTGGTACCCCCTGGGCCTTTTTCCTGCAGATAGCAGCCTCTTGGGCAAGGACAGCCCCCCCACACCTACCATGTACAAGTACCGGCCAGGCTACAGCAGCAGCAGCACATCAGCCGCCATGCCTCATTCTTCCAGCGCCAAGGTACTGAGTACTCTCTAAGTGGGCTGTATGCATGCCAGCTGCTCTGGGGAAAAGAAGATTGGGAGAAGGGAAGGGAGAGGCAGAGGGAAGAAAAAAGGCATTTTACTAATTGTTGGTGTTAGTGGGATTGAATCTCCTTGACAGTGTTGTTATTTCATTAAAGGAGGCAATGTAGTAATAGATAAAAGTACTGATTAAGTGCCATATCTGAGTTCAAAACCCATCACAGGCAAGTTAACTTAACCTGTCTTACATTTTGCATCTTAAAATGGGGTATTATTTGTTCCGACTCATAGATTTGCTTTAGGGGTCAAACAAGATAATGTATGTAAAATGGTTTAAACATTGCTGCCATATGACAGGTCCTGTCTTTGATGGACTGCTTGGGCTCTTGAGCCTAGTGCCTGTCACAGGAGGAGTAGCACTGAGAGTCTGCTTTACTTTCTCCCCCAGCTGAGTCGTGGTGACAGCCTGAAGGAGCCAACCTCCATTGCAGAGAGCAGCCGCCATCCCAGCTACCGCTCAGAGCCCAGCTTGGAGCCAGAGAGCTTTCGTTCTCCCACTTTTGGCAAAAGTTTTCACTTTGATCCACTATCCAGTGGCTCACGCTCCTCTAGCCTCAAGTCGGCCCAGGGCACAGGCTTTGAGCTGGGCCAGTTGCAGTCCATTCGTTCAGAGGGCACAACCTCCACCTCCTATAAGAGCCTGGCCAACCAGACACGCAACGGAAGCCTATCTTACGACAGCCTGCTCACTCCTTCAGACAGCCCTGATTTCGAGTCAGTGCAGGCAGGGCCTGAGCCAGACCCGCCTTTAGGCTACACCTCTCCCTTCCTGTCAGCCCGGCTGGCCCAGCAACGGGAAGCCGAGAGGCACCCACATTTGGTGCCAACCGGCCCAGCACACCGAGAGCCCTCACCAGTCCGGTACGACAATCTGTCGCGCCATATTGTGGCCTCCCTCCAGGAACGAGAGAAGCTGCTACGCCAGTCACCCCCACTCCCCGGTCGCGAGGAAGAACCAGGCTTGGGGGACTCAGGCATTCAGTCGACACCAGGCTCTGGCCATGCCCCTCGTACTAGTTCTTCCTCAGATGATTCGAAGAGATCACCCTTGGGCAAGACTCCACTGGGACGCCCAGCTGTCCCCCGTTTTGGCAAGCCAGATGGGCTAAGAGGCCGGGGACTAGGGTCCCCTGAACCAGGCCCAACTGCCCCATACCTGGGCCGATCTATGTCTTATAGCAGCCAAAAAGCCCCACCTGGCGTCTCTGAGACGGAGGAAGTGGCCTTGCAGCCGTTACTGACACCCAAGTAAGTATTAGTCCGCCTTGGCCCTCAGCTGACTTAAAATTAGCATCCTGCCCCGCAGAATGTATCAGGGCTGCCCTTGTACTTTGGAGTGTGAATGGACCCAGCGTTATCCTGCCTGTGGATAGGTCTTCATTTCCATTCTTACTCCAGGTGCCTTCGTGCCCCTTCATTCCTGTTGAAGAGACTGAAGTTTAATACTTTTTTCTTAATCCTGTCTTCCTAAAAAGTAATTTGAGAGTAAATATATAAGATAGCTGCTGTTGGAGAGGAGGAGTAAATAGAAGATAGGAAATCAGGCTTGTTTTAAGCAGGGCAGTCAGACAGAGCGTTTGGGTAAGAAAATGTGTATATGCTAAGTGCAAACCATTTACCGTATTTTTCAGACTATAAGACGCATCTAGGTTTTAGAGGAAAATGGGAAAAAATTTTGAGGCAAAAAATGTAAAATATTTAATAACATAAATAACATAATATTTCACCAATGTAAATGTAAACAGAACTCAGTAAGCTACATTTGGACTATAAGACATACCCCCATTTTCCTCCCAAATTTGGGGGGTGCATCTTATAGTCTGAAAAATACGGTAATTAAAAGATTGTCCATCACATTAAAAAAACAATGTATGTAGAAAAGTACATCTTTTTTTTTTTAAACTATCTCCCTTTTCTGTGTTTTGTGTCCCACATCCTGACATCTCTCTCCCCCTTCCTTCCCAGAGATGAAGTACAGCTCAAGACCGCCTACAGCAAATCCAACGGGCAGCCCAAGAGTATAGGCTCCGCCTCCCCTGGCCCAGGCCAGCAGCCTCTCAGTAGCCCCACGAGGGGAGGAGTCAAGAAGGTGTCAGGAGTAGGCGGCACCACCTACGAGATTTCGGTGTGAGCCTTTGGCACCTCCCCTCCCCCACACCTCTGCACCTACACCAAAGGGCCCCCCCAGTTGGCCACCTTCCTTTCCTCAAGAGGCTCCCCTCCCCTGCATGGACATTTTTTAAACCACTGATTCCAAGAGGATGAGGAGCGTTTTATAAAATGCAACGGGGCTGGGGAGTCGGAGAGTTGGGGGCCTAAGACTGGGGTAGCAACCCCCTTGACCTTTTGAGACCTTCCCTTCCTTAATCCCTGGACCAGACTCAGTGGACGTTTGTGCAATTGCTCGCCCTGGAGGGAACCAGATCATTTTTAAACCAGAAATAATTTTTTTTATTATTGTTACGGATTCTATTTTTTTCCTCTTCTGCGTTACCAGGTGTATGTGTACATATATATATATATATATTATAAATAACAAAGAAATTATATATCTATCCTGGGATGGGAAGATGAGGGAGGGATATGTTTAAGGGGGGGGTCTTACTCTTCCCGTTCCTCAGACCAGCAGGAAAAGAGAGGAGACATGGCTAGAAGTCTTCCTTTTCCCCAGGGTTCCCTCTTTTGTCCATTACAATGAAGAAAATAGCACCCATGTCGCTGGTGCTAAGTGATCAGGAAAGAAAATGGGGAGAGGCGAGTCTGAAGTCTTGGTCAGAGGAGGGAGAAGAAAGTTAGTTTTCTAGGCTCATTGGCACTTAGTTTCCCCAGGAAAGGGGTCACAGCCCCATGATTTTTTTGGTGGTGGGAAGGTCAGGAAGAGCCTGGCCAAGCTCCAGAAATAATTGGATAACCCCCTTTTCTTGAGGTAGAGGGATTAAGGTGGGCTCTTCAACTAGCCCCTCAATCCCTTCCCCCATCTCACAGTTAACATTTTTAAATCCAAGGCCAGGAGAGAATCCAAAAAGCAATATTTTTCATTACATGCCAAAAACTGGGGATAGAGAAAAGGAGTGGCAGGCCTAGGCCCCTCCGGATGTCCCTTGGGGGTTACCCCTCAGCCCACCTCAGTATGGTGCTGGGTAGAGGGGATACCTGGGTTCTAACCTCTGAATAGAGGAGATCCCAGCCTCTAAATAGAGGCCCTTTTATTTTTTATTCTGATTAGCCATTTTAAACCAACAAGGAATAAAAAGAAATCCTGATCTAACCAGCTCCCCCTGACTTGTGTTGTTTTGTCTGGTTAAGGCAGGGCGAATGATCTCTGGTGGGGAGTTATGAAGAAAACCTCATAAGCTTCTCTGGTCCTGGCCCATCTTTAGGCAGGAAAACAGTGAAAACCACTTAAAACAACAGGTCCTATTTTTTTTTTTTATTTTTTCCCTTGGTGATTTAATAAAAAATTCCTGAAAAAAGTCATTTGCAACCACTAAAACTTGTCATTTTGAAGCTTAGAGAACTCTTCGTATGTGCCATACTTGTTCCTTAATACAGAATTCCTTCTGGAAAGTAGGTCCATTTTGGATGTAGCCAGTGGGAGACGGTGGACGATCAAAGTGTGAAAGCCTGTTAAAGGCCTTCCGTACACAAGGGTGGCAGTTCAATTTGGTTATCTCCGATTTTCTGTTTGCAAAAGCAAAAGGCTGTGCCCTAATTTTAACAGGCATCCTTAGACACTAAACCTCAGAAAACTGGCCAGAACCCTGTAAGTATATAAACTCTGGCTCTGAAATTCTAGATTAAAACTGGAACTATCTGAGTGGTTTTCTGCCTACCGATCTGGGAACAACCTTGGCTCATAACAGCTTGTAATTGTTCTGTCAAACTTAGTTTCAAGTCAGATTACATTAGGCTGGGTTTTCTCAGATTTCTTCAGTTACCTGGCCTGTTGTAAAGATTGAAGGGACTTAATTTTACATTTTGTTAGTTTAGGTTGCTTGTCTGTTGCTGTCTTAGAAGCTTAGAAATGTTTTCATATGCCAAATACTTCATCTTAACTAAGGAATGAGGCAAGTCAGAAGTTCTTATAAAGACAAAAAGAGTTACCTTTGGCCAGATAATCACTTCAAAAAAATCATGGGCTTGACCAAGAATCAACCTGTTGAAGTACAGTGGTGACTGTGGGTGCTTTTTCGGTTGGCTATTCTGTTTTAAAATGAAATTGGCCTACAATATAGTTGAGCCCTAACTGGATGAGCTCCTCAGATAGAGCCTGAAGATCATCCAGGTGTTTGGTTCTCAACATTATGGACAAGGTATTTATTATGTGTCTGCTGTGGAAAGGTATTAATAAGCTCTTCCTAACTTCTGGACTGTGTTCCCCAAACTTACTTTGGTTGGTTCCCTGCCTATTGATGAATCCCCCCCAGATCTTAGCATGCCTTTGTTCAAACCCTGACTCTTACAGAAAGGCACTTACCTCTGTTAATAGGCAGCCATACTTCAGCCAGTTTGATAAATGCAATTTTTTTTTTTTTAAAGAAAAACCCTAACATCAGATAAGGTCCTAAATCAGACACACTGCACAAAAGATGAAAAGAGAGCTTCCTTGGAGACGAAGTGATGTCCTCGAGAAAGGTGGGCTGAGCCTTAACAAAAGCATGGCCCTTCTCTCTCGCAATGCACTACTCTTAACTGAGCACAGTAGGACTGGCTTCTGTTCCAGTGCAGGGGATGATCCTAAGGCAGTGTTCAAGAGCCAGGAAGGCAGCTTCTGACAAGTGGTTCAGTACAGCAGGAAAAGTCATTCTGGCAGTCCAGTGGTCCTGTTAGCGAAGGCTGCTGCTGCTGCTGGCCTGAGAACTGCCCACACCTGGGTGGTCTGGACTGTGTCGGTTCTGGGGGAAGACAAAGGAGGGATAAGAGAACTACTACGAAACAGCCTTGGCCTTGATCAGGGCTGTACAGGAAAACACTGCAAACTGCTGGGTTTTTAATCTCGGGTCCAAACTGTGGCCAAGGACTCTACCTAGAACGGGGAAATTCACTGTGCTGCAGCCATAGGCCCCTACCTTCTTTTTCTTCTTCTCTTTCTTCTTCCTTTTTCGTTCAGGGTCCTCTTCTTTTTTCTTTTTCTTTTTCTTGTGATCTGAATCAGATGGTGTTTCTGTAGGAGACATTAGGTGCCTATCAACTGTAGAGCTCAAAATTCCCTCCTAGAACTCCGCAGAGTATAGGGAAAACCCCAATCAAGGGCAACTGCTTTTGTTAAAATGGCCAGAGAGAATACAGAGGCACTGCTAAGGTCCCTGTCCCAAAGGTCCTACAACTTGCCCTGGAGACCCCAGTATATCAGTTTCTTTTTTTCAGGACAATTTGGGAGTCCAGGGCTCCATGAGGAACCTCACTATCCGCCCCCCTGGCACCCCCGCCCCAACTGAGGAAGGTTGAACCAGATTCAGAACAGGCTTTCTGGCTTCGAACAGAACTGCTTCTTACCTGGGGGGACAGGGTCCTGGGTACGGCTCTGTTTGTGCTTGTGCTTATTCTTTTTCTTGGGAGGCTGAATATGCATCAGACGACACTGCTCCGGCAACTGAAGGAACCAAAGAAAGTCCAGGTGAGTGGAAGGAGGAAATCCCCTGCTGCCACTGTCTGTCCTGCTCAGTAAGTTAGGAAGGAACAGACTTGGACAGAACACTAGCTCTGTGACTTTCAGGACTCCCCATATGCCTCCTTCCTTCCCGAGAGGGGACTTACCGGGCCAGTGTGGAGGCGAAAGCCAGCCAGCATGGTCCCTGTGATAGGATTGAAAGAGCCACCAAGGATCGGGGGCTTCTCAATGAGGGAGCGGAGGCTGCTGTTATCGTGGGAACCTGGCAGATCAATCATCCCTGGCAGGTCAGGCAGGAAGTTACTCAGCTTCTCCTTCACCTTCTTCCCACAGAATTTATTATAGGCGTGTTCCAGGTTATAGTGTGTGATCAGGTTGGTACTGCCTGTCAGCTCGGTGCTGCCTAGAGGATGCAGGGAGAAAAGAAAATATTTTAAAAAGTCAGCCACCCAATATTTATACTGATAATGCCTTACATTTATATACCACTTTATACTTTTCAGTATGTTTTCACTGAAACCTTGCAAAAAATTCAGTGTACTTAAATTTCAGTGTACAGTTATTGCCACATTCCATGGATAAGAAGAAACAGAGCAGAGAGTTTTCCAGAGGGAAAAGTGAAGAACTGTATTTTGGCCTAAATAAGGAATCTTTTAAGTGAGAATTACAAAAAAAATTAAATTTTAAAGTCAGAATAGCAAAAGTAAACATAATAAAACACTAACAATGTAATATTTAAAAATGGGAATTAGGAAAAAAATAGGCAAAAATCCAAATAGAGCAGAGATGGAAGCCACTCTAACCCAGCAAAGGAGACACTCTTCCCTGGACCAACCAGAGTACTAACTTCCACGGTACTTCCTCTGTGTAAATAAGCACTGCTCTGAGTGCTCTTCATAAAACAGGCAATGAGAAATCACACTCCCTGACACGACCAGGATAATAATACCTGATGGCTCAGCCACAACCAAGCGAAGGGCCCAATATGAGCCAATGGCTTCCCATGTTTAATTTTTTTCCCTATCAAGAAATACGGATCACCTTTACATGAAAAACAACCAGGAGCTTTTTCTAGCTACTGCCGCCTAACTTTTGCTATTTACCATCTTTATTCCTCCTCATAATAATGAGAATTTTAGTTGCCCAATTCTGTGTGATAAGAAGTTGGGCAACTAAAATTCTCATCCTAGCTGTCTTCTATGCCTTAGCTGCTTCTTATACGTGGAATGTGGTAATAACTATCTTAAGTACACTGAATTTTTCTCAAGATACAAATGAAAACATACTGCAGAGTACACAGTACTATAGAAATGCAAGGCATTATTGGTAAAATATTGCATGGCTGACTTTTTCCAAAGAATATGAACTTGTTAGTAATTTAATATGGATCCAGTGGCAAGGAGGGAAATATCTAGCCTACAACTTCATCTACAGTTACGATGAACACAAAAGGTACAAATGACATAAATGGCTTGTTTATAATCATTCATTTGGGAAAACAGGTTCTGAACTGTGAGCCCTTGAGGGCAGAGACAATGTCTTGCTCACTCCAGTATTGCTGGTGCCCAAAACTACGTACACTCGATAACTACTAAAGGACCAGGTGTTTTTCTCTCCAGACATCTAGGCTTTACTCTCTTCTTTTCCTTGTTTTTTCATGTCAAACGTCTCAGAACAGTGGTCTACTGTTCATGGAAGGAGTCACAGGGCCACGATTCCTCTCAGAACTCAGCACTGCCTCCTGCCATTATCATATCCTGATTTTAACCCTCCTCTCTGTTGGCTCTCCTCCTTCCAGGTGGGGTATGCTCAAGGGGTTCAGGTGAGAAGACAGTCTGCTTTTTCTGAACTCTTAAGAGTTGGTCCAACTTTCTATCAGTTCTATGAAAATGATTTATAACTCTCTCCAGCCCTGATTCCTCTCTTAAAAACTAATCTTGCATTTTCAACTTCCTCTCAGTCAATTCCCTGCAGATGTTTTTTTTTTACTGACTGATTTTCAGAGAGAGAAAGGAAGGGAGGAGGGAGCAAGAGTGATGGAGCGAGACGGGGAGACATCCATTTGTTGTGCCACTTAGGCATTCATTAGTTGATTCTTGTATGTGCTCTCATCGTGGATCAAACTGGCAACCTTGGCATACTGGGACGATTCTCTAACCAAATGACCTATCCAGCCAGGGCCAGATACTATGCTTTTTTACAAACTCCAAAACTTCCCCACCTCACTCACAGTTTTTCTATTTCAATACATGGTACTCCCCATTCTCTAGATATTTTTAGAAGCAGTACTCCCTAGTTCAAAAATCTCAGTGGATTGTGCCCGGCTGGTGTAGCTCAGTGGATTGAGCGCGGGCTGGGAACCAGAGGGTCCTGGTTCGATTCCCAGTCAGGCACATGCCTGGGTTGCAGGCCAGGTCCCCAGTGAGGGCCATGTGAGAGGCAACCATACATTGCTCTTTCTCCCTCCCTTCTCTTCTCTCTGAAAATAAATAAATAAAATCTTAAAAAACAAACAAACAAAAACTCAGTGGATGAGCGCGGGCTGGGAATCAAGGGGTCC